>JAKKIK010000197.1:0-42124 GCA_024500135.1 Heterodera carotae
TTGCTTTCACTTACTCTAGACTACAATTTCGTTTCAGTCTTCAGAGTAAGTGGCTCTTGCCCTTTTGTTGACTTTTTCATAAATAAATAAATAAAATAAATAAAATAAATAAAAAAAAATTTTTTTTATGGCTAGTAAAGTGCATAAGTACCAAAAATTGGGGCTTCGGCGAGTTGTCTTTGGTGATTTGTTCACCGTTGAATTTTCCATCGGCGATATGCAAACTAGTGACCGGCAGGAGCGGGATCCCGACCGGGTTTTTTCATCAAAATCCCGGATCCCGGTTTTTTTTTGGGCCGAGATTTAAACCGGGCGGGATTTTGGCCGGGATCCCGGCACGGGATCCCGCCCGGTCACCTTTTTAAAATCCCGGTCTCGTTCCCGGGTTTTTTGATTTCGCCGGTCACTAATGCAAACTAATCCGGTCTCGCGAAAAGGGGGATTCAAAGTTTAAAACCCCGAAAAAATAAGTCCGAAATAACAAAAAGCATGACAATTTAGAAAAATTAAATTTACAGATTTATTTGTTGATTTTAACGTTCTATTTGATGTTTCATCGCACTTATGTTCCGTTATCTTGCTTATCATTATGTGGTCATCAATCTCATTATATGCGTTACTGCCGTGCATTCTCCCGATCTGAACAACCAGTCATATTTATTCGTTTATTTTTTTTACAATTTAATTTCAGGCTCAACGAAGGCGGCGGAGCGTAGGGAGTCGCTTCGACAAGCCTGAAATGCTCAAGTATCCATTGGAGGATATATTGGTGCCACAACGAGTCCCATTGGAACGGTACTCGGAAGTCGAGGTATCTCCGGCTTTTAACGTGGTACTTTAATGATTTTGTAGTTTGAAGGTGTTCAAGCAAAACTTTCGCGCCAATTTATTTCAATGACTCTTGAACAGTTCGCGCAACAAAAGCATATCAGAGAGCTTGCCGATGAGCAGAACATAAAAGGACGCCTCTTTGACAAAGCTTACCAGAGTTTTAGGTGGTATTAATTGGTTTTAATAAATGTATGCCCGTTAAACATAAAACTCTTAAAAGTGCCACTTGCAATGCTCATAATATAGCACTTTATTTTCAGGCTAATATGCTGTTCAGAAAATGCGAGTCCCCAAAGTATGGAGCCATCTTTGAGAGTAACGTTTAGCGACATAAAAAACCAGGGTACCCAGAGAGAGACCTTACATTTGTCATTCATTATTAAACAAATCCATTCAGAACAGAGTGTTGATTCACTTTACCCATTCTTCGTTAAACACGCCCGCTGTGTGTTTCCACATTTGGAATGTCTTAAAGAGCTTCAGCTTATCTCTGATCTTACCCAACCGCACAATTGGTACCCTCTTGCTCGCGAAATCCACAGGAAGATAATTTTTCATGCAGGTTCAATTGAAAAGGCATTAACGAATTTTTAAATTAATAAAAAAAAATTTTCACTACAGGGCCCACAAATAGTGGCAAAACATACGAGGCATTGGAGTGTTTTAAAAAAGCCAAATCCGCTTTGTATTGTGGCCCGTTGCGTTTGTTGGCGTACGAAGTGTATAAAAAGATGAATGATGCAGGTAAGATGGGCATATTTTTTTAATTAAAATTTCGGGTAAGTTAACAAAAGGGAACGCAAAAAAAAATGCGCGCAAGAATATTTTGGAGACTGAATTTGATACCCCAGAATAGGAAAGTACTACCCAATTTGTTCAGGAATTCCCTGTGATATGATTACGGGTGAAAATCACCTTTTTGCGGTTGATTCCGAAAATCCATCTGCACATGTGGCAGCTACTGTTGAAATAATGTCGCCCGAGCATAGGACAGAAGTTTGTGTTATCGATGAGATTCAAATGCTCAGAGACGCCCAAAGAGGTGCTGCATGGACAAGGGCACTGTTAGGCGCGCCTGCAGATGAAGTGAGAGTCCAAGACATTTGCGAATTGATACTCCAAATGGAATTATGCTTTTTTTATAATTGGACTCGCTTTAGAAATTTTGCTGATTGATACTGGACAGTTGTTTTTTAAGATACATCTTTGCGGAGAAGAGTCTGCCTATGACATTGTCTGCCGTTTATTGGACCCGATTGGGGAACACGTTGACTTTCGCCGGTATGAACGAAAGGGCACACTAACAGTGGTCGGAACCCATGGCCTTCGTGATTTGAGCTCGACACAGGTCGGTTCTGAATTTTTTTTCTAATTTTAATTTGCAATTCATCAAGGACGGCGATTGTGTGATTCACTTCTCAAAGAAAGGCATTCTTGACATGGCACGTCAATTGAAATTTGAACAGAAGAAACAATGTGCCTTTGTTTTTGGAGATTTGCCACCCGAAGTCAAGCGGGAACAAGTCAAACGGTTTAACGACCCTAACGACCCTTGCAAAATTTTGCTTGCAACCGATGCAATTGGAATGGGAATGAATCTAAACATCAAACGGTTGGTTAATGTTTTTGTGAGTAACTAATCATTAATTAACGAATCGTAATTACTTATTTTTTCAGAGTAATTTTTACAACGCTGAAAACTCGAGAAACCAATTTGCTTCCCGCATACTTTGTAAAGCAAATTGCCGGCAGAGCTGGCAGATATGCTTCGGCGTATTGCAATGGCGAAGTGATGACACTAAACGACAACGATGCTCAACTGTTAGTGAAGCTGATGAACGAGCCAATTGAGTCTATCGACCAGGCTGGGATTGCCCCATCATTTGACCAAATCGAGGTAAACGCTAACTTTTGACAGAGTTATAGTTGAATTCCGTTTAAGATGTTTTCGTTCCATTTACCCCAATATTCGCTGATTCAACTCCTCGATATTTTCACCTCAATTTGCACTGTCAGCAACGACTACTTCATGTGTTTGAACGACTCCATAAGGCAAATTGCCCTGCTCATCGAGCACATCCAACTCTCAATTCGGGTTCTTTGTTTTGTTCACTGTTAACTAGATCATCCTCCTTTTTTGCGTAATTTGTAGATTTTTCTTCAGGAACGTTACATCTTTTGCTTAACTCCAATTGCTTTTGGGCCTCATCCCTTTCTCAATTCGTCCTTCATCAAATTGGTGCGGCGTTATGCCGAAGGCAATGCAATAACATTCGGATGGATTCGTCTGTTGGTTTCGCCTGAGCTGAAAATTGTCGATCGAATAGACAATGTTAATCGACTGGTTGATGCGTATGACTTTTTGGGAGCTTATCTATGGCTTAGTTATCGTTTTGAGGTCGCACTTTCACCTTTTTTTGAAACATGTTCGAATTTATATTGCAGGAACATTTTCCTGACCGTGACAAAGTGCGTGCATTGCAAAAAGAATTTGGAAGAATTATTCAGGAAAGCATGGAAAAATTGCTTTCTATGGAAAAGGAGTCGAAGGCGACTCCAACTCGACATATCAGGCGAGCGACACACAGCAAAACGGAGGACGACGACCAACTGATAGCAATGGGCATAAACGAAAACATTTCGAATAAGGCCGTTCCAAAATTGGTAATGAATTCTGGATAAGGAAATTTTTACTGCTTACTACTTTGCAGCAGAAGCAGGGCTTTCAGGAACAATTCGATTCGCTAATTTCCAGAATGCGGAAACAGCGAAAGCCCGTCAAATGATCAAAATCCAATGATTGTTATCAATGAGTAAAATGTTTTTTTCTTAATTGCAATTTTAATATAAATCGGTAACGATCTGATGTTTCCTTCTCTTGGTTCAAAATGTAATTTTTATTTTTTGAGAAGATAGATGGACCCTAATAAGGAGCAGCAAATTCAGGAAATCGAAGCCTTGGAGGTTCGTCCTAAACTTCTTATTAAAAAGGCGGCTCTTTGTCCAATTTAGTCTATGTACTCCAACGAATTGAGGGTGTTGTGCAGGGATTTCCCACATATCAGTGTGGAGTTGGAAGTTCGTCCTGATTTGGTTTGTGCCTTCCAAACTTAGTTGTTTTACTGCATAAACACTAAAATTCTAGTTCGGTCCTAATTTTTTAAGGAAGATTTCGCAGCATTGTTCGGAAAAAACATCATAGTTCTCCGCGCAACATTTCCCGCGGATTATCCAAATGCGCCTCCCGAGATTGAACTGCCTGAATTTGAGGGAGGAAACGAGGAAAACAGTCAGCAACAGGAAAACCATTTTTGGAGAGAATGTGCAAAGAATGTGAGGGCAGAGTTGGACAAAGCAATAGAAGAAAGTGTAGGCATGCCTATGCTTTTTACGCTGCTTGGCACCTTGCAGGTTAGCAAAGGGTTTTGTTGAAAGCCATCAGCTTCTCTGTGATGATTAACTCAGTACGTACCGTCCGTTAACACTTAGGAATTTTTCGTGCAAGCGGCTGAAAATTACATCAAAAACAGAGACGAATTGGAAAGGCAAAAATCGGAGAAAATCGAACGCGAAGAATTGGCCAAATTTGAAGGTGATTTTCAAACACCTGGACTAATAATTAAGCCATTTAAGGAACGAGAGTGACAGTTGAATCATTCCGAAAATGGAACAAAACCTTTTTGGAGACTGTTAGGACAACACAGGAAAGAACGAAGGTTTAAAACTAAAGGCTTTGAATTAATGTTTGTCATAAATCAGGACAATCCGACGACAAAACGGCTGACCGGAAAACAACTTTTCCTTACGGATAAGTCATTGAACATTTCCGATTTGCAATTTCTCGACAGTGCAAAGGGTGAAAGTCCGGTGGAAATTGACCAATCGCTCTTTGAGGTTGTAAATCCCATTTCTACCCAGGCCCGTAACCATCCCTCCCCTCGAAATCGAAAAAAGGGAAAATTTGCATTTTTCCCAGCAAAAAGGAAAATTTTTCCCGATCCCCCCCCCCAAAAAAAATTTTCTGGTTACGGGCTTGTTCTCCTCAATTTATATTTTTGCATTTATTAAATAGGACGACATCGATTTTGACGAAGATGATACTGAGAACCCGGAAGGTGACAATGACACTGAATCAGACGAAAGCAAGTAGTTTTTCCGAGAAATGGAATATGTGTACAAACAATTGAATTTTGCCAATGTTTAAAAATAAAGATTGTTTGAATGGAAGGCAACGAAATCTTCAAATCTCCAGAATGAGCCTCGAAAATTTCAGAATTCGAGCGTTTTGCTTTATAGCTCATTCTTTTCAAGTCCTCCGTTTTCTGAAAGTGTGAGTTTCGCTTCGGTTGGAGAGAGAGTCGCGTTGAGAAGGAAGACCGCGTCGTCCAATACATAATAAGCTCGGCTCAGATCGCCTTCGCACAGATAGGGAAGCTGAACGTGGTGAAAATAGTTTAAACTGAAAAGGGATTAATGCAGCACCCTCGTCCAACGAATGACTGCAAATCCACTGGGCCTCAGAACATTTCCGATCAGTGAGTTCACCTGTGCTTCATAAGTCGTTCCTTCCGTTGGAATGTCCGAAACTAAACTTTTTCTGGTTACGGGCTTGTTCTAAACAGCTTGCGAAGGATACAAACTCCCCCCCCCTTTGGTTGGTTAGGCGGGCGCCTCCACATATTTGGTTTATTTACCCGGCATTTTCCTCCCACTGAAGGCGCGTCCACCATCGAATTCTACGAATTGACGAACCGGCAATACGACGGATAGTAAGACTGGGCAATTGTGCTCGATGGACAGTTTATGCAATGATTTCAGCAGTTTTTTCGGGTCCAAAAAAATTAATTGTAACCTATACGTTTAAAATACGACCGGAAACCCGCCCCCCCCCCTCAGTCTAGGTAGCATTTGCAAAAAGTACATGGTGCCGGTCCAGTAGGTTCAGTGCAGATATCAGCTCATATGGTCTGTTCGATTCCCATTTGTCCAGCGGTAGGACGGTAAAACCCCTTCTGGTCAATCGCCACTCCATGATCTGTGGTGGTCTTTGGGTATTAAGCAATCATCGGCATTTAATTAAACTTTAGAAGCTTCGACAACATATATGTCGTTGAAAAAAGAGGAGAACTTAGCCGTTACAGTGCCGTCACCGGCCCCAATGTCGAGCATTTGGCGACCGATTGGAGACCATTCATCGGGGAGGGCCAGAAAAGTCTTCAGATGGGAATGGGAAAAGATGAACATCCGACCCCTAAATCAATTTGAAACACCAATCCCTCTTTTTCCTTGTAAGTATGCAGTAATAATACCTGTCCAGCAGTCCGTTAATGCTCGTCTTTGTGAGAAAAACGGAAAGCATAGAAGCGATGAGCGAATAATACAACTAAAATTACAACAAGTGGTAAACAGCAATTTAATTATTAATCTTATGGCATGATTGATCACTTTTAGAGTCAAAACTTAGTCTGACCTAAAGGATTTCGAGGCAAATGGGTTTTAGGATTTTGAAATGATGGGGACTATCTTAATCCAGAAATTCCAACCGTTTGACTTTTTACGCGTTTTCTGTATACCTGAAGACAAATGTTATTGCTGGCAATGAGCGAAGCTTCCAGAAATTCATTTGTTCCTTCGTCAAATTGGGAGGCGACAAAACAATTTAGTGCCTCTTCCGTCAGAAAACGATGGTTGACAACGTACCAATGTCCGACTAAAAACGGGGAAAAGTTTGGACCGACCAATCGCTGACCAATTTTGCTCAGTCGAAAACAATTTGCGGTCCATTTGGTCTTTTTCCATCAGAATGCGCGTTAAACGTTTTTGGCGCCACATTTCAGTCAAATTTTCGTTAGATTATAACACGTAGGCGAAAGTTTAGAATCGTTTAAAGTATTAACAAACAAACAAATGATTGTTATCTGAAAGAATGCCTATATTTGAATTTTGATGGATAGGGATTTGGTCGACGCATAAATTTTTATTCATAAATTCCTATTAGAGTTTTTCCTTTAATCTTCATTTTGGAATGGTACAAGAGGAATGTCTATCAACTTCACAATAGGAACCACCGATTCACTGCAGCATTCCAAAGGAATTTTAATGAGCTGTTTTCCGCCTGCGGGGCCCTTTAGCAAATGCTGTCGTTCATTTTCTCTTGCAATTTTTCGAAGTGATCTGTTCCACTCTGTTCTCTGAAAGAAATTTCTTATAGACTAATTGATAAAGTGAGTGACAATTTAATGCATTTTAACTATTACTGGACACTAAAATCAAAAAGAAAATTATTGTTTCAGCAAATTGTACTCACATGGCTTTCTCCGAGTGTATGCGCTTCCATAGCATGTCTATTTTTGGTGGTGTTCACCAAATAGTTGAATCTCTGTTGAATTTGGGAAAGCGATGGCGTATGAAACCCTCGAGTAGTCAAAGTCGCGCCTTCAGCAAAAACTGTCGGGTCGTAACACTCCGAGTCGCGCAATAAGGATACTTAAGCAAAATGTTTACTTTTGCTTACCGTCATCAGCATATTCAAAGATATTCAATATTTATTTATAAATACTCAAAATGTGTACAAAAAATAAATTTCCAATAATCTATGGACTAAAAGTTCCGCTAAAATGTTTTTTGTTTGGTACTAATTCGAAATTGTTTTACATAAAATTGACATTCCTATTGATAATTTTGTGTTGAGTTCAAAATTGCGCATTCCGTCCCACCTGCAGTTATGAAATGCTTTCGCCTTTCCCCAGTTGTCATTGTCTGCCCCTGTGTTTCAACGGCTCTTGCCATTTCTCGCTGCATCATCGACCGAATGCGTTCCCTGTCGAGTCGGTGCGCCTCGGCCATTTCTTGGCTTCGATTTGATTGGTCGGTGTACAATTTTTGTAACGGTTCAGGCCATTCTTTTATCGCATCGCTCTTAAAGAAAAGAAAGAGAAAGTAACTTCGAAATGATAAATTAATTATTGTAAAAGGTCAACAGACCCCAAAGAGACTGATTTCAACGGCCTCTTCTTCATTGTGGTCAGGTTTTTGCTGTTGTGCGATTAAATGTGCACTTTCCATTCTTTCAGTGACATTCTTCAGATGTTCTTTGTACTGAAGTGCCCACCTCTCGCGGAACTGTCAATTTCAAATGAAAAGTCCATTAGAAAATGTCCAACCATCGCTTCAAAGGCGGCACTTTGCTCTAAACTGTTTTTTGAGAGCACCGATGCTGCCAATGACTGCCGCTGCTGCTGGGGAGCGTCTGAATTATCATTTTGTGAATTCATTTTCATTCTTTTTCTTGCCCATTTACCCTCTCCAGTGCCACGAATTCCGGAACAGTCAATCATCCGAATGGCCAACGCACTGTGCCGAGAATCCTCCTCACTTCGCTGGTCTTCGTTATTGCGTTCATCTTCCCCCGCGTTTTCCGTCCCTCCGCTCTCCGATGCCTCTGCAGTGCCGCTCATTGCGTCCTCCTCCTCCTCCAAAAGGCCATAATTGCCTGGCATTGTTGGCCTAATTCGCCTTTTCCGGCCCAAACCCATCGAAGTTCCATCTTCTTCATTTGCATTGGTCGCAATTTGTCGGACTTGACTCCTTAAGAGCCAAAGTCGTGAGAAAAGCGCAACAATGAAAGTTGTTAGCAGACCTTGTGATGCGTTGCAAATCATCCTTCCTGGAGCCGTGCCCCTGCCTTCGTCCACCAACGCGGCTCCCTCCTCTGTTCTTGCGCAGTGGTGGCGAAATGTGGGCTGAAGCATCAGTCCCCTCCTCACTGGGCGTTTTTAACAGAGAAATGCGGAGGGGTGGAACCTATAAACTTACATATACTATATATAGACCGATGTCAGTTGAGTCGAAATTTTAGTGCCCATACGGATTTTGATTAAACCTTCTTTTGTTCTTGGACGAGTACTGAAGTGGCCCGTTCTTCGTTGCTCGGTGTCTGTTCGTCCAATTCCCTTTCCTCTTGCTCTTCGGCTTCTTCCTCGTCGTCTTCAAAGAGTCCCTCGCCTTCTGTCTCCTTTTGTGCTTCTTCCGCTAAAAATTTAAATGAACAAATGAATTCTCCACCACTATTCTCACATAAAAGTGCAGAATTTTCGCGTCCCGAGTGCTCATCAAGCGCCGATGTTTGGGCTGTGCCATTCGATTGCGCCAATCCAACAGAATCAATAATGTTTGAATCAGCCGCCGCGGCCAACAATTTCTTTGCCAAAATAGCCGTTTTTATTCTTTTTTGAGGCGGTTGGAGATTTTCTAACACTGAACCAAAAGATAAATTATTTTACAAAAGCATTACTGTGATTGATAGTTACGATAAAAAAATTTTAAGTTTTTAAATTACCATTATTATGAATTGTTGCGAAACCTTTCGGCTGTAAAACACCGGCGGCCGGAACAGAAGCAAAGAAAAAACCGGAACTCGAAGTCGGTACATTGTCTTCTTCCGGACTGCTGTGGAAATCGTAGACATCGCCGGCGGCTGACTTCGGTGTGCCAATTTTCAGGTGCAGCGACGCATTGGAAGATGACGGAGTGCCACTTCGACTGAGCACCCGCTTTAGACTGAAATTAGGTAAGTAAAATGGGACCAAAATGCAACAAATTGTGCCATAAGCATTTAAATATAGTGGTTTACCTCGAATTGATGGACGGCGAGCACCGCTGCTGATCGTTAACGGCATGATTATTGTAGATCGGAACTTTAGGACTCGACGCGTAGGAAGAACCACCAGCAGGTTCAGCTAACGTTTGCGGTGAAATACTTTGAGATGAATTCGAAGGGGGAAGGGTCACGGCAGGTGACATGCCGCCGAGCGAAGCGCCAACAATTCTTTTTTCATCCTCCATAAAATCTAAAACGGGGAAATGAGTGTAAGGTGTACATAGGAAGCTGTTGTTCATCAGCATAATCATTTGTGTTATTTGCTGCCAAAGAGCAAAATGAACAATTAACAGCAATTTAAACATAAAATTTATTATTTTTAATTAAAATTTTATTTCAAAAATGATAATTTTTTAAATTCAATTTTATTTTAATTAAATTCAATTCTTCTGGACTGGTTTAATTTCCTTACATACAATTTTTCTAATATAATCTCAGGCGGCATAAAGCCTGCTTGTATTCGGGCACTATAACTATGTACATAAACACACAGTGAGTGAGTGGAGTGGCGCATTCCGCCAACACAACGTTCTTTTATTGACCCGACGGCATTTTTGTTATCAAATTTAAGTTCTTTATTATTTATTTATGCATTTGAATTGGAAACAGTAAATTTGATTTATGACAAGGGAATTTGTTGTTAGTCAGATTCAGAGAATGTTCATTGAAAGAGATTAAATGTCTCTTCTTTGCGGCTCTTCTGACATTTGCTGCCAAAACTGTTCTTAATGGTAAGAAGCCATTGGGCAGCAAATGTCTTCCAAGTCGCAAATATTGGCTAATCGTTCGTTCGCTTTGATCACTTTCTATTTCAATAGTCATCCGCGTTTCGATTCGTTGGATTTCGCTCCCTTCCGCCGCCATTTCCCATTCCTCCCATGGCCCTTTCGTTATTTTTCCATGCCAAAAATTTAAGGTAACAGTCCAATGCGTAAGCAAGCATTGCCGAAAACCCGAAGAACTAAAAGGAGAGGAAAGCCATTTAATGAAAGTAAATTTTCGCCGACCGCAGCGATTGCCCATCCGCCAGCGTAGGGATGACTGACCGAAGCGATGGCCAACCTAAAAAAAGGAACGGAACACACTGAACAGAGAAAGGAAACCGTATCAAAAGTCTAACACAGATCCGGCGATAAAGTAGAAAATGGTCCAAGCAAAACAATAAATCATTTCCTTAAAAGAACAATGAGTAATTATTACTTATTTCGAAAAAGGCCTCAGGACATACGCTAACAATCCAAGGGATTTGGGGAAGCTGATCGACGATGTGAAAGAGGTAGAGCTGAATGCAAAATAAAAATGAATGAAGCTGATTTTGTGGCTTTATGGGGGAGGGGAATTTCGCGCGAGTTGAAATAAATAAATTGTCAAAAATGCTCAAAGCCGAAATGCTATGCTATTGTTGAGACCGTTGAAAATGAATATTTGTTTTGCGTATTAACACTCATTTTATTCATGCAAACAAACCATAAGAAGGGTTAGGGAAATGATAAAGCCGAACACTGAAACAAATGTGGCGCCCCCAACGCCCGCATAGTAAGCCGGTCCGCCAATTAGCAGGCACATGAAGCAGAGCAGATTGAACACCTTGGGGAAGGGGGGGGGGGGGAAACGGTCAAGTATAGATGGGGGATCAATGGGTAAAGCATAGATGGGGGAAAACGGTCAAGATAGATGGGGGATTAATGGTCAAGATAGATGGGAGATTAATGGATAAAGCATAGATGGAGGATTAATGGATGAAGCTATTGTGTTTGGAATATGACTACAGCTATAGGCTTACATTGATCAGCAACAAAAAAAGGGTTCGGTTGTCAAAATGCACAAATAACACTTACAATGACGATGACCTTGAGAAGGCCGGGCAAAGTGCGCAAGTAGCTGGTGTCCAGCCACGGATTAAACTGCACATTTCCCCCGTCGTATGAGTGACCAGCAGCTGGCACCCATCTGGCCCCTGTGGTTGTCGTATAAACGCGCGTCTCCTCATACATTAATTAGAGCCTTCAAATCGAAAATGATGAAAAGTTTTGCTCGGCAAATACGGGGCCATTTTTTTTTGATCGTCTAAACAGGCGAACTTCGAAGATTTTCACTTCCGAGTGTTTGGCTCAATGCTTCACCACCCCTGTCCCCCTTCCCTGCCTCCATTGTTCAATTAAACGCCACCCCCCCCCCCCCTCCCTTTAGCTTCTTGATGATATCGATCGGGTAAAAGAGATATGGATTAGGGGGATTTCGAAAGGCCCAAATGGATGCCACCCCAAGAAAGGGTGCCTTCTTCCGTTCCTCTTCAGTATCATTTGCCCGCTTTGGCTGTTCACTTTGTTGGCAACTGTTTCGTGTTTTGCCGTGCATGATCAATCTGTTGTCTTTATCTCTTTATCTGAAAATCCATTCGCTTTCTTCTTTGGCGTTCCTTGTGCCCCCCGCTTCCATTGCTCGTCTCGCGCCGTCTCGTCTCGCCATTCCCTTGCAGTCTCTTCTTTAATTCGTCCTCCCCTCGGCTCCTCCCTTTTGCTTTGTCTCCTCCGTCCATTCCTTCTCCCTCTTTTAACAGCAACAGTTGTTCGTTCTCGATATCCGGCGGATTTGCTCTCCTATCAAAAATCCCACCCTTTTCAGCCTCTCCTCCTTTCTCTTCAGCTTGATCCGCTCAGTTTTCCTTTTGCTTTATCCCTTCCATCGTCTCACTCTCTCATCACAGCGTTCTCTTTTCCCTTTTTCTCGGCTTTGAGCCAATTGTTCCACATTCCCCCGCCCGCCTATTATTTCTTTGTCTCTCAGTTTCCCATTCCTCCGGGTCCATCAATGCTGGATTGGGCTTATCTTCTTCTCCCGATCAGTTTTCTTTCCGCTTTATCCTCCATTTCCACATCCCTCGGGCTATTCGTCGAACCCCCGCCGCACATTTGTCCAATCGGCCGATCGCCTCTTTTATCCCACAACTTATTTTCTAATCTCTCTCAAACAAAACCAACAAATTCACAGAGAAATGGCCGAGAACATCGAAGAAATTCTTACCGAAATCGACGGCTCCCAAATTGAGGAGTATCAGCGCTTCTTCGACATGTTCGACCGCGGGAAGAACGGTTATATTATGGCCACTCAAATCGGTCAGATTATGAATGCGATGGAGCAGGACTTTGACGAGAAGACCTTACGAAAGTGGGAGGGACACCTGCTGGAAAAGTCGGCATTCAGACATAATTGGTTTGTTTTTCCCTGACAGATTGATCCGTAAATTTGACGCGGACGGCTCGGGCAAATTGGAATTTGACGAATTCTGCGCGTTGGTCTACACGGTGGCCAACACTGTTGACAAGGACACATTGCGAAAAGAGCTAAAGGAGGCATTCCGGCTTTTTGACAAAGAGGCAAGCAATCCCTTCAAAGTTTTCGGGATTAAGCCGGGATATGTCCGTATTCCCCTTGGGCAATGATTGAGGGATTAATTGGTAGATCGAGACTTCAATTGTTGCTTTATTCCCCTTATTAGGGCAACGGTTACATTTCGCGCCCAACGCTGAAAGGGCTGTTGCATGAAATTGCGCCCGATCTCAGCGACAAGGATTTGGAGGCGGCGGTGGATGAAATTGACGAAGACGGCAGCGGAAAGATCGAATTCGAAGAGTTCTGGGAACTAATGGCAGGCGAAACCGATTAAGAGGAGTGAACCGATCGAAATCCATCAGATCCATTTCAAAAAATATCCCTCAATTCGTCAAATTATTATATTTTTGCCAGCGTAATTTTCCCCATTAAAATTCGGTGAAAGTAAAAATTTACGATGCTATAAAAAGGGATAAACAAAAAAAAAACAACAAAAATGAACAAAATTATCATCACATACAAAACAGCATTATGTACACATTTATGTAATGGATTGTTGTTGAATTTTGGAGAGGGAAATATTGGAGGATTAAATTTGACGACAAATTTATTGGCAAATGCTTTATGGGCCGCCGGAGGGCATTCATTCATTCATTTTGCCTCAAAAAGTGACTAAATGAATTTGGGTTAGACCCATTTTTCAACATTCAAATGCCATTTCAAAAGTATTTGCTTATTCTCAGTTGTATTTGTTGGCCTCAAATTCGGTCTTTGCCCTGCGGCAATTGCCCCAAGCAAACGGTGAGCATTTTGTTTACAAAAGTGTCATTTATTGAAGATAAATTTGTAAATTGTTCAAAGGTTGTTGAAGCGTCATCAGAAGAATTGTCATCTGCGACAGAATTGTCGTCGGAATGCGACGGCACTTCCAAACAATGCGACGACGCGCCAAGCAGCCCAACGACCACAACTGCGACAACGACGGCGACAGCAGAAATTGAAGGCAATTCATCGTCATCGGAGCAACGGGAGGAATCGGGCACAGTTCGGACGGCAATTTTGGCAATTGCCGTCCGAACTTTGTCAAATGGAAGCAGTGAAGAAGTAAGAGGGGGCATTTGGGAATGGATAAATAAATATAAATGGATGTGGGAATGGTTCCCTTAAATTTTTGTGAGTATTTTTGCTACAAAAATAGTCGTCCATTGTTTTCATTGCTTCAGAAGTGTTCATCATCGGATTGTAATTCGAATGGCATTTGTTTTGGCACTCGATCGAAACCGTTGTGTCTGTGCTTTAAGGGCTTTTGTGGTGCTCTTTGCAAATTAGGCATGCCATTTGATTGGCCATTTCGCAGTCCAATTTTTTGTTGGCTCATTTTTAGCCTTTTGCCCCGGGCACAGCGGCTGCAATGGACGCGGTTGGTGCTTGGCCACTGCCAAAAGTGCCAAATGTTTGTGCCAAACGAATTATTGGGGCAGGCATTGCGAGAGGAGCATAAACAGATCAAAAAGAGGAAGCACAACAGTCATCGTTGATCTGATCAAAGCATGAATTTGCTTTTAGGGGAATTTCGATAAAAAAAGAGCCAAATTTTTAATTTTTAAATAATAATTCTCGAGATTTGCTTTTTAGCACTGAGAAATTTGTTCGATTCTCGACTATCGCGTGGACACTTTTTTGTCACATTTCTCTCTTCTGTTGTCAAACTCAACTAAAATAACAAAGCAATTGTTGAGAGAGAAATGCCAATTCAATTCAATTCCAATTATTATGTGATGGGAAAAAAGGGATTCGGGAATGGGGGATGACTTTGTTGTGTGTGTGTGATGATTGAATGAATAAATGTAGTGGAATTGGAATGGAATTGGATGGGATGACGCGATGGGATCAGTCAGATGAATGGTCGGCTTGGGGCTTGGCCAATGAATATATTAGTGGATCAAATCCGTTGTTTTTGGTTGATTGGGAAGGCAACGAATCGGGGGGAAAGGCATTTGCTGATTAATTGTCCCATTTTTGGTTTCTGTTTTTGCCCCCTTTTAGTGCCATTTATTATTTCCTTTTGTCCATTTCAAAATTCGCAATTTTTTCATTGCATTTTCCATATTTAATTCTTTCATTTGATTCAGCAATTGTCGTTAAATTATTCAAATTCCCAGTCAGAAAATGTGAATCGAGAAAAGTAAAACAGCGAATTTATTATGTATAAATTTCACTTTTTGCTTGCCAAATCCAACCATAAAAGGCAATTAATGAAAAAATATTATCAACAAAAATTCAATAATAGCAAATATAATCCGTATAAATGTGTCCCCGTTTATAAATACAATCCATGGACACTGAAATTTAAAATGAATAAATTAATTCTGCTTGAGTTTTGGTTAGTGATTGTTTCGGCATTTGCTGTGTTTGCCTCTTTTTTGGGAATGCGTCGATTTGGGCACAGAATGTACGGGTCGCGCGTTTTCGAGACAAACACTCCAAATTTGCGTTGGTTGTTATGATCGATTCGGTTTGCTTGTTGATCAGTAATCAGTAGAGGGTGGGTGGAGGAGAGTCCCCCGTTTGACGACGTTCACTTCCCGCGGGGCATTTCGCCCCCTTTTTTGCCCCCGGCCCCCTCACCTCGCAAAGATTATTTTGATCCCATTATTCGCATATATTTTTTTGACTGTGCCCGAATTGCTCCCCCTCAGCAGCAGCAGTTTATTTTATCCGGATTACATAACAAATACTCACTTCTCCATTCATTAATCCCCCTTCACTAACATTGACTGATTTTGTTAAGCGCAATAAATGAATATTTTCGGTTCACATTTTTCAATTTTCAGTTAAAACCGATCAATTTTCTTCTACCAAATTAGGACGAGAATATTAAAATTCCAAATTTTATTTCCAATTTCCATCAATGGCATTGGCATTGCCGCCTTCTGTTGTCCATACTTTCATCGTTCTTCTGCTCCTCTTTTGCTTCTCTGTTATTTCTGCCGCCCCAAATTTGGAGCACTTTCTGAACAAATTGCCCATTGAAAACAGAAATATTTCATTTGCCAATTCGGGTGAACTGCTCGAAGTTGACGGCGAGGCGCAGAATGTTTTGCCGGTTGATGGCGAAGTGATCAGAACGCATAACGGCACACTGTCAAATGGGCACACTTTTGACATAAACCCCAACGACGACGAGCAACAGCCGACATATTTCCAAGTCGGCACTTTCGCTCTCCTAAATTTTATAAACTTAAATTTAATTCCATTAATAATTGGCAAATAAATATAAACAACAATTGAATTTGCTCTCTCTCTCTGATCAGATTGTTTCTCTGAACTGGCATCATGTGGAAACGCCGTACACTGTCAGTGTGTGGATTCTTCTCGCGAGCATTGCCAAAATTCGTACGATTGAATTGCTGAATTTGTTTCACAATTTTAATGGAATATATTTTCTAAATTTTAAATTTCCCCCTAAATTCATTCAATGCCTTCCGTTCAGTGTTCCACGTGCACAAGCAGTTCGGAGAAGCTGTTCCGGACAGTGCCCTTCTGATTGTGGTTGGCCTTGTGCTTGGCTTTGCTCTTCACCATTTGCATGTCAGCATCGACCTGTACAATCTCAAATCCACCATATTTTTCTTATATCTTTTGCCGCCAATTATTTTCGATGCCGGTAAAATGCCCCAAAATACATATTGTATATAATGCCGATAAACGCGGTTTAATTCTAATGACTCCCTTTTTTAGGATATTTTATGCCCTCGAGACAACTGTTTGAGAATTGGGACTCAGTTATGCTCTTCGCTATTGTCGGCACAATTTGGAATACGCTGGCAATTGGGTAATTTACACAAATGCTAAATACGGAAAAAGCGACTAATTTTGAAAACCTTAAAAATATGTAAATTAAATTCCATTAGACTTTACAATACCAAAACATTTCAGACTCACTTTGCATTTTATCGGGCACTTTGGCTTCTTCTCCGTGCCGTTCTCTCCGTTCGAAATCCTTCTGTTTGCCTCTCTGATCAGTGCTGTCGATCCCGTCGCAGTAATTGCTGTCTTTGAAGAGATTCACATCAACGAGTTCCTCTTCATCAACGTATTCGGAGAGGTAATAAATATTAATAATATTAAATATTCATTTATTTATTTAAAATTATTAAAATTTACTTTATCTTAAGGCACTGTTTAACGACGGCGTCAGTGTGGTCAGTGAATTGTGCGAATTTTGAGTTTAATTTCCATTTTTCGGTCCTCTACCAAATGTTCCGCAAATTCACGCTGATTGGGGTGGATAATCTTGTTTTATCTGATTATTTGGCCGGCATCGGATCTTTCGTTGTCATTTCGCTCGGGGGCACATTGATCGGATTACTTTTTGCCTTTTTTGTCAGCATTTTGACGAGGTAATTCACCACCCAGCCACCTGCTGATGTTCAGCCGAGTTTATCCCACCCAATTCTTTTAGATTCACTGGCCGCGTCAAAACCCTCGCACCGGTAAGAAAACAATTCGATCGAATAATGAAATTTAATTGTTTTGCCGTGGCCTCTGATCATTCATTATTCATTCCTCCAAGGTGTTTGTCTTTGTCGTCCCCTACCTTTCCTACCTCACCGCCGAAATGTTCGGATTGTCCGCCATTCTCGCGTAATTCCCGCGTTTCTCCACATCAAATATCAGTCATTTTTATCCTTTTAGAATTGTCGCCTGTGGCATTGCCATGAAACAGTACGTCAAGGGCAACATGACACATGATGCGAACAGTTCGGTCAAATATTTTGTCAAAATGTTGGCACAATGCAGTGAAACAGGTGGGACAAATGCGTTTCAAAGTCGCGCGGTGGTTTGACATTAATTAAATGATTGCAGTGATTTTCATGTTCCTTGGCTTGTCTTCCATCGCCAGCAAACATCACTGGGACACTTTGTTCGTTTCCGTCACGCTTGTCATTTGTTTCGTCTACCGTATCATCGGTACCGTCCGTCCTTTATTATCTTACCGTACTCAATGCCAAAATGGCACTTTCGCTGCTCAAGGCGTCCTCGTGCAGTGTGCCTTTCTGAACCGTTTTCGCAAAAAGAAGTTTTCCTTCACTGATCAGTTTGTGCTCTCTTACGGCGGCTTGCGCGGTGCCATTGCCTTCGGTTTGGTCGTTTCCCTTCCGGCCGTAATCGAAGCGAAACGAATGTTTGTTCAAAGGCACAAACGAACGGATCGCCAAAGTCCAATTTAGGTTTATCACCACTTGCATCGCAGTCATTTACTTCACAGTGTTCCTGCAGGTGTCATCGCCTCCGGGGGCTTTCACCATCAAAACTTTACCCTTTTTTTGTTTGTTTTCTCCCCTTAGGGCATTACCATCCGTCCTTTGTTGAACTTGCTGAAGGTTGAGAAGCAGGACATGGAATATGAGGAGATGATGGTAGAGAAGGTAAATTCACATAATCCAATTGACAAAATATGTGCCAATCAATGCCCGCTTTGGGCATTATGCCAAAGGTGTACATCAAATATTTTGACTACACAATGGCCGGCATTGAGGACATTGTTGGCCAGAAGGGCAAACACTTCTTCAGAGACGCGTCTGTCCACCCAACAAATCGACCATTTATTTGATCGCAAATTTACTCTCCCAGATTTGAACGTTTTAACGCCAAAATTCTGAAACCATTGTTAATGCGAAATATGACACGGAAAACTTTTGATGCGACCAATATCGTGCGAGCATACAACAAGATCACACTGCAAGAAGCGTTGAAAATCGCTCAAATTGGACGCAAGATGAGAAAGTCAGTGAGAGGGAGGGAGGCGGGGCAAGGCGCAGGTGGGAGGAGGAGGAGGGAGACGGGGGTGGGAGGAGGGGGAGAAAGGGGAGCGTGAGGGAGGCGGGGGGTGAGAGGAGGGGGAGAGGGGGAGGGAGGCGGGGGGTGAGAGGAGGGGGAGAGGGGAAGGGTGAGGGAGGCGAGGGGTTGGGAGGAAGGGGAGAGGGAAAGGGTGAGGGAGGCGGGGTGGGAGGAAGGGGAGAGGGTGAGGGAGGCGGGGGTGGGAGGAGGAGGAGAGGGGGAGGGTGAGGGAGTCGGGCGTGGGAGGAGGAGGAGAGGAGGAGGGTGAGGGAGTCGGAGGGCTGTAAGGCGCAGGTGGGAGGAGGGGGGGGGGGGGCATTTCGACCAAACATATTGCTTTTATGTGTAAATGGCCAAACATTTGACCATTGCCATAATTGACAGGGCGAAACAAAAGCCCAACACAGTGTCAATAACATCAGCAAGCTATCGGGACACAATAAGCAGCAGTTACGGGGACGGGCATAACCAAACCATGACGATGAGAAGCAATGACTTGGGACAAGTGGGCAACGGAAAGGGAACGGAGGCGGCAAACATTCATTCGCGGTCCATTCAGTACCTGCTAAATCAGGAGAACTCAGAACTATTCTATGCCATGTTCTCTCGTTTATTGGACAGGAAAATTGAGGAAATGCGAAGAATGCGGGAGACAAGAAAGCCATCGAATGATGACGATATTAAGATGAGTTCGAATTGGGATCGCCGAGGGGGAATTCAATTAAAGTCGAAAGTTTTAAGACAATTACATGGACATTCTGAACACAAGTTCGACATCGCAAAACCATGTACAAATGACATGAGAGATGTGAAGTACATTTTCGAGATTTTAACTTAAAATTTCAGCTAAAATTGCCTCCGCCAGCAGTTGAAGAAAGGGGAAGGAGAGAAGCAAAGGGTGAAGCGGGGGAAAAAGAACGTGCAAAAGGCGGAGACGGAAGAGAGGAGAGGGGAGAGAAAGAGATAGGGGAAATGCCATTGGAAATGCAGAGGGGAGACGGCAGTGCGCGAGAAATATCCAACGGCAGCAGGCGGCAAACAAATTCAGCGAAACCGACGGAAGACGAGACGGCGGAAAGCAGGGCATAGTCAAGCAAAGGAAATGACATAATTCTACAAAAAATGACTGATGGGAGACGAACCCCCGGGGGCATATTGTAGCAAAACCCTCCAAATACACACTCAAAGTACAATAATATTGTCACAAAATAAAATTTTGTATTTATATTTGAGATCGTTTTTTCATTCATTTTGTTCTGTTCATTCTTCGCTGCTTTTTCTTTCTTTTCTCCTTTTTTTGTTAGTTCCCAAAACTTCTCATGTAACGGATAAATAATGGACGCCCGGGGGCCGAGTAGTCGTAGAAACGATTAAAGCGGCGTCCGCCAAATTCGGCCGGCATCATTGCCATCGGTTGGAAACTGCTGAATCGGGGATTGATCATCAACCACCCCTCCGGTCTCCGTGCATTTCCTCTCCATCTTCTCTTCGCCCACCTTCGAACTCGGCCCGTTCCCGGCTGGCGCCACCCGCTAAAAAAAAGAGCAAATTTAGAGTCCCCATGGAATTCATTCATTCTGTCTGTTTCAACTACCTGTGTATTAGAGTTAAGCGGCACAGGGACTAATCCCATTAGCGGAACTTCCCGATCTCAACTTTTCTAACGGGATCCTCCGGGTTTGCCCTGGTTTTCCCGTCAAGGTCCCGGTTTTCCAGACTTCCCGGTCCCCCTTAAGCCTCGTTTCAACTCACAACGGATGCGGCACTCGTTTGTCTGTTGAAGGAATGAGGTCCTCCTGTTGCTGCTGCTGTGATTGGTCAAAGTTACAAGTTATAACACAATATGACAAATGGAACAACACAAAAAACAGACTTCGTCGATCATTGGCATTATGCCGCCATCGCCAGCAACAGAATTCTCAGCCAAAACGGTTCTAATTTGGAAGGTGATCAGAAATAGAAGGGTCAGAAGTCGCATGGGTTGATTAAGCGATGGCATATTTGGAATGAGAAGAAAGCACTGAATTATGTGCCTAATAAAAGATTAAAATTTCACCGAAATACAATGAATGTAAAAGGAATTGAAGGGCTTCTTCTAGCCTTCTCCTCACAAAAGTTGAAGGCACTTTTAGGAGCCACTTAAAATGTAAATGCAATTTTGTTGGCACTTTTGGAGGGTAATTTTCGTTTTATTTGAAAGGAACGGCGCCAATTTGTCTTTTATATTTCGGCAAGTTCTCTCAACTCGACTTGCATTAGCGTCCATCATTTTGTCACTTATAATAAAAATGCTTTGATGGATTGGAGGGAATGACTTTTCTAATAAGCACTTCCCTAAAATAGAAGTCAAATTCACTAATTCATCCTTAATTTATGCATTTTCACTCCGCCGAGTGTCGAATAAAGTATAACTGGCTTTAGACTTAACTGATTAAGTCAAAAAGCATACCAAATAAAAGCTTTCGTTGAGCAGAAGCTAACTACAAGCAAAAGCAAATTAATTGGACAAACCGAAGGCTATGGCCTTGGGCATTTTTAATCAATTCGACATTGGGACATTTTTTGTTCTATTCAGCACTCGGCATATAATCAGTAGGTGGCGGTGGTGTAGAGCTGTTCGAGAGTCAGACTTTTCGGGTCTGTGTTTTGTATCGGCAAGACTTTTTTTCAGTCCTAGGCGTTTTTGGTCAAAACTATTTAGTGGGTCAACATTATTTATTTGAATGATTTGCTTAAGGCGAATTTTAAGAAAATTTCTTACAAGTTTATTTATTATCCAGGCATTGCCTACAGCAAAAGACGTGAAAATGGACCAAATTATTATTAACACAGAAATCTTATATTTCCCTACATCCATTGTACAAGTTCCTCAAAACCGGAAAAAAAGATATGGATGTATTATATTATACATTAATAAATTCTCCTCAATTTTGGCAAAATTTTAAGATTTTTACAGTTCCTCTTATAGATTTTTGGTTAAAATAAAAATGCGACAAACACTTCGATTACTTCGGCCTGCGCCTAATCAGAACATCGAATCTCCGAAGCTATGGCAAGATCCCGTTCTCGGCCACTTTGAGACTCACGGCAAAATGGAGTTTTTGCCTGGCGAACAATATAATTTGACTGACGAACAGAAAAAAGCGGTACTTTGGCGTTACCGTGTTAAAGAGGTCGGTTCCACTGCGGAGTTTATTCAGGACCAAAAGCCTAATTTAAGATTCTCAAGAAGGAATATCTTCGCAGAGAGTTTGATCCGCATACTTTTAAATACAAGGTTCAATCTAACAGGAGTATTTTGTTTAAAAAGAGAATCAAATTGAGATTACCTTTATTTTTATCAAATTTCAGTAATTTATTTAATGCGCTTTTTCATTTACAGCAAGGGGTGATCGTTGATCCGGCAATGTTCCGTTGGTATGCCGCTGACATGACCCAAAGTGAATTTTTCCGATACACGCCTCGCACTTGGTTTCTCTACGCCGGCAGTTGTCTTCTCGCCATTTGGCTCTACACGAAAATTGCCCTTATTTCTGCGGTATGCCATTTTTCAACTGTTTCAAATATTGGCGAGAAAATCTGGCTCACATTCATCATTTATTTTCTAATTAAACCTATGATAAATTTAAATATGCCACAATTTCAACTATTTTATTGCAGGATAAACGCAAGCAGGAGTGCGCGAAGGGTGAGATTTTGTGGTGGGATCGCACCTCTGCTCGTAGAATGACAGTGGCCGGAAGTGCGCATCCGACGCCATACTATGGATATGATTATTAGAACGGTAATTAGTGCGGTACTCATTCGTACATTGTTTTAATTTTTCTTTGCAAATAAAGCGATTTAATAGGAGATTTATGTCTCTCACTAATTTGTTTTATTGCATTAGATTATTTAAACGCTTATCTTCGTTCCGGTTAACGAGTAATAAAAACAGAATATGGTTGAATTGACGACTCTATGGAAATTGGTGGAAAACGAAGACGATGCGAAGAAATTAGTGGATAAATTAAATGCAACCGGAGAGAGTGTGAAGAGTTTATCTTCGACTGACAATGAGACGGTTCTTCGGAATGTACTGATGCTCAAATGTATGGTCAGATCTGGCGAGCTCGGGGATTATGACAAGTTACAGGTAAACTTTAAGACAAAAATCGGTAATTCCGTCTGACTAAATTAATTTTGGGTGCTGCAGGTTGCAGCTCGAAAATCTTTTTCGGCCCGAAGATCCGATGCATAGATCAGTTAAAGTAAAATTATCAAGTCAACAAGAAAGCATTTTAATTCCTATTCATTATCTACAAATTTAAAAAGAAAAAACTGAAAATTGGTTTGAAGCTTTCAATTTGGCCTTAATTTTCGTAAGAATCTAACTATTGTATTTTCCAATTTTTACCTGTCGACGCCCCAGGCTCTCCAACCAAAGCAATTTAATTCTAATTGATTGCCGCGGAAATTTTTTGAAAACTCGCGTCTGTGTTTTTATAAATTGTTTCTTTCGGTTACAGAACAAATTCGCTGTGTTATTTCCCACCAAAGACGACTTCTCTTCTCATGTTTTTCACCAACTGTTGGCACTGTTCCATTTGTTTGTGGATAAAAATTTGGAAAATGCTCGCCTTAACATCAGAAAGGTAACACGGTACTTTCCCATTCTGTGCACACAAAATTAATTTTTTTTAAAATCAACAAAGGCGCGAAGATGTTAAAACCGTAATGTGGATCCATTTGAAGACATTTTGGAGCACATTGTGGCATTTATGCCACCGAAATAATCTTGGCGCGCCCTTTTTGCAATACTGCGCGCGCCTTTGTTGATTTAAAAAAAAATTAATTTTGTGTGCACAGAATGGGAAAGTACCGGTAACACTAACATTGCAATGACTTTGTCCTAAATCCGCTGACCCTACAACCTTTTAATTTCCGGCTATTTCTTTTGCGGAGACTGACATTGAGGACACGCTTTTATCTGCTCAAATTTTCATTGCAAAAGGGCAACGTCAATTGGCGAACACGCAATTGGTGAACGCTGCAAAGGAAGGTCAGGGGGGAGTTCAATGTCGGTTTGTGGAAAAATTGGAGCTATTCAACCTGGGCTAAATATTGTCACGACTTTTCCTTGACTTTAAACTTTTTTATTTGTGCTGATTTTTTTAAATTTACAACAGCTTCTAATGATTGGCGTGTTTTTTATTGGCTTTCTGAAAATTTGGCGGCACTCGGAATGTTGGAAAAAGCCAAAATTTGTGTGGACCACGCTTGTAAAATCAATGAGAAAAGTGAAATGTGCGCAAAATTGTTGGATGAAATTCTTATCAAAACGGTGGGCATTTATTCTTAATTATCTACTTGGTTTTGGCATGAGATTACTCATAAATTTATTTAACCTTTAATCATTGAACATTAACGAGAAAGGGAAATAAGTGCGTTTCAAGCTATTAGTAATTGCCTGGTTTATTCTTTTCGATAGTTTCTGTGACTTTTCGCATAAATTGCAACTTCGCTGACAAAGTTGCTGCATAATTCGTTTCGTGAAACGATTTGGCAATATGGTGTCCAAAGTGCGCATAATTTGTTTTTTTCCTCACAATCTTCGGCTGATTGTGAGATATCAATATTTATTATGGATGCTAACCAATTGTTTATCCCTCTTTTGCAACAAAATCGCTCCTCTGTTAATTATTCACTCTCAAATAGAAAGGAACGGCGTAAGGATTCGTCGCTATTTGTCCCTTTTTATTTGTTAGAGGTTCAAAATTGGCTGTTTCCGCTGTCAACGGAGAAGTGCCAAAAGGCGACGTACCAGTGCCAATTCCCTGTGCCGGGTTTGAGTTTGTAATTGAGTTGTGCCCAATGAATTCAATGTCAGTCGGAGCAGATACCATTTCGGACTTCTTTGAAATGAAATTGTTTTATCGATTGTGAGCGCATTGTACGACATACCAAACATTGGTACATCCGTCGTATTTTTGTTAGGCTAAAATTGACATTCCAAAATATTTCTGTAAAAATATACTGACTTACTCAATTAAACTGAATTTAGTCGCTGATCCGATCACTTTGGTCATTGTCCCTTCTTTGGCTAAGAGAGTTTCAAAACCATTCCTGCTGAATGCGAGGCTATCGTAGTGCATTATCGAGAGATAATCTGACAAAGAAACGGTAAAAGTGATCCATTATATCGGCACCAACCGTAAGGCTGTTCGTAGTAAGAACTTTCATGGAGGTCGACCCGTCCAAATTGGTCATAGGCATCCAAAATTCTTAGAATTAGCCATTTGCATCTCATTTATACCTTTGTCAATGTTCTGCCAAAGGATCGTCAAATATTTGTCCCTGTCCCATCTTTCGTGTTCATGATAAAAGCCGACCGAATGCATCTTAATAAAGGTGGTTCTTTTCGGAGCAGAAATATCTGTCTGCATCATCCCCCCCCTCACTGACCAGCTCATGGATTATCGTGTCGAATTGCAAACATCCATTGTCCAGTGACAATTCCTGTCTTCCCCCCGCCCGTCCCACGTCGGAATAACAACTGAATTTTTCCTTTTTATACCTAATATGGGTGACCAACTTCCCTCCCCCCTTCCACGAAATATAATTTGTTCGTTTTCTTCTCACCCATCTATCTTTCCGATAAAAAGATAATCATCGTCGAATGGCGATTTTGGCACAAATCGGATACAAGTCTTTTCATGGTATTCCTTTAAAAAGTAAAAATAAAAGTGTTCATCTTCGTTTTTCTTTCCGATTACTTCGAATGCTTTCGCCAATATTGCCCGTTCCCTTGCACTGTAATCCAAACTGAGCACATAGGGAATGCGTCCGTTCGGCCACTTTCTCACGACATTGGCAAATCCGTTGAAGCGTCGTCGTCTTGTGTTCATCAGTTTCCGTCTCCCCATACGGCGTTCTCTCTGTTCATGGTCCAATTTGTTCATGCCTTAGGCTTCTGAATATACCGTACCCTCCATGCCCCCTTTCCTCGAATGTCTCCATGGTAGAAGCGCTGTTGTGTGAGGATGATGTTCCTTCTTGCATGTTCAATCGCTTTAAGTTGCCTTGTAATCCTTTTTGAGTTCTCCGAGGATTGAGAAATTCCCAACCAGATTTCTTAGACTTCCTCGCATTTACAAAGTCCAATTCAGTCAAGAAAGTGACTGCTTCTTCTCTCAGTACCAGTTGGTAATCGCCCGGGGTAAGGAATTGTTGAGATTTTGAAGTGCAAATGTCTGAACAATTTCGGTAAATTTTTAAGGAACTTTCAAACTTGCCATTTAGAACTAAAAACAGTTGCGTCACTTTGAATAAAAGTTCATTCCAATTGTGAGTTTTTGTCGAAAGAATTACAGTTGACAACAAAATTTGCATTGTAAATACATATTAAATTGTAAAATGCACCGGAAATATTAGGAAAGCGAGGATTACTGACCGAGGATGGAACAGGGAAGCCATCATTTGCCTATTGGAGAGGGTCGATTAGAGAGTGACTGACCAAACGACACCACATTCTTAACTATTTTCCCAAAACGTTTTTCCTTGAAAAATTCCTTGGACTCACAACAGAGTCAATTAGGGTGAATAATCCGTCAATGGATGGACTTTTGGAGAATCCCAGCAGACCATTTAGGCAAGGCCACACAATGAGCTCTGAGTTGTTTGCTCATTTCAATGGTCAAATGCATTTCCGATTTTGCTGATTTTATTGAAATAATGTTTAAGTAACACAATATGTAAATGGCTTATTGCGTCAGAGACTCGAAACGAAGAATTTCTGTGTTTTACATAACACCGTCGAGCGGAAGAGTCTTCCGATAATACGGGGGAATTGAGTCATTTGAAAGGAATGGGACCTGCTTTCATATTCCACTTTTAAAAACAAGTCCAGACATGCGCGAAAAATCGGCTTATATTCATTGTGGTGGAGGTGAACAACATTCTCATGGATTTGGAGATGAATCTTTTTTTGAACAATGCTAAACACTTTTTAATTTATGTTTGCAATATTTTTTTTCAGAATTCTGCTGACGCCGTCCGATTTAATGCTTTTCAACAATTTCTCTCAAATCGGCCAACTTCCCTTTGGGCACTTCGACAGGCAGCCATTCTTGACGTTAATGCGGGCAGATTAGACAATGCTATAGACAAATGTCAACGGTCCATTCGGCTGATGATAAATGCTTTCGGAGAAAGTCCCGAAAATGTTATACAAAGTTGGCTTTTTATCCATTTCTGAGTTTTTTTTTAGATGGATCATCGCCAACAGCTTTGTGCCATGTGGGCCTTTATCAGTGAGGCATATCGCCAGAAAGGAAATTTGCAATCGGCTGTCCGCGCGTGTCATGCCATTTTTGAGTTGGACGCAACGAATTACAATGCAAAATTGCAGGTGTTTGTTACTCGAAATGGCGGAATCGAGTTGACCATTTCATATACATGGTTTTAGCTCATCCAACTTCACCAGGGAATGTGCCATTTTCGAGATGCCATTGCCCTTGGTGAAATGGTCGAAAATGAATTGTTATCGGCTGAGGACTCTGATCAGAAAACGGAGAATGGCGTAGCCGTCGGTGGAGCGGCGATGCCCCATCATCTCATCACGCAATTCCGAACAATTCATCTTTTGTCCCTTGTACTGTTCGTCACTGATTCTGAAGTTAGCACAATGCATTTCCTTTCATTGGGCCAAAATGAATCCAATTTAGGAAATGAGTCGTTCTAATTTTGTCAAAACTCAATTCGAGAGACTACCAGAGATTTTTGCGCGAGCGAAAGCACTGCTCGACGAACAGGGAAATGCTTCTACAGTTTTGCTCCATCGATGCTTGGCACAAGCGTTCAAAATTGTTCAGAGGTGTTTTTTCAATGTCCAATTAGAGACAAAGAATTTCTTTATACAAATTACATTTCAATACAATTCAGTTTCAATCAGCCGGCTTTCCGCAAATGTCTCCAATCCTCGGGTCTCAGCAAACCGTTGACGAGTGGCGGATGGGCAATTCGTTCGCGTTCAGAACTAGCAAAAGTGCGAATTCGCTTCCTGGTCACTGTATTGCAGGCGAATCGACGGGCGTCGGATTCGTGGAATGAATTGGGACTGGTCGGTGATCATTTACACTTCTTCGCTCATAATTATTTTAAGGCTTTTTTGGACGCATTTTTGTTGAATTCCGGCAAAAATGACAATGCGAAGCTGGACGGAACAAAAGCCAAAGACACCTTTTTGAAGAGGTAGGTCGTTTATGGCTATTTAATAATTTATTCCAATTATTATTCCATTTATTTTTAGTGCTCTTCATTGTATTCAGGCATCAATTCGTTTTTCGGGCTCAAATCTGAAAAAATCGGAGTATCTTTGCAATTTGGGTGCGTTTGTTTAATTGAGTGTGGGTTAACTGCAGAACAGACAAATATCAGCACTATAACTTAAGCCAACTTACAAATTTTTTGTTCATTCGGAAATTGTCTTGTCGCTTTGTTACTAATGATACCAAGTTAAATGCGTTGAATAAGTCCCGGCCGTTAACTTTTAAAAGTTGAATTCCTTGTTGCATTAAGGGCGGGTTTACTTGGTGGACGGAAGTGCCTTCCGGGCTCAGCATTGCTTTGTTCGTGCCATTCAGCTAAATCGACACTGTGCCACTGCTTGGACACTCCTTTCGCTTCTCTACCTTCAGCTAGGCCTTGTCAGTTTTTGAATTTAATCATTTTTTTAAATAAAATAATTTTTTCCCTAATTTCGCAGAATGACGAGGCTCTCGAAACGATGAACAGTGCGCAGAAGATCAGTCCGTCTATGTCCGAAGCGTGGTGTTCACATGTAATTTCCACACTTTGCTTCTATTATATTTTGTCACCTCTTATGGCATTCCCACTTTTTTTGCCTTAGGCCATTCATGCCGAACGATCAAAGCATTATGACACAATGGATTTGTATCGCCATGCAATTGTGCTGAAGCCATCTGTCAGTATTTTCCTTAACTTTTTCTTCCCATTCTTAAAGTTAAGCCATTCGCAGTGCAAAAATATTGCCATTTTTTAATTGACTTCCAAAGACGTCGCAAATGTCTCGACGAAGGCTCAATGATAAATTTTGAAGTGCTCAAAAACCTTTTCTGTAAGTGACGCGTCCTTTCCAATTGCATTCCCGTTCTTTTAAGACAATTGTCGTCTCAGTGCTCAATTTGTGCATGCGTTGGCTTACCTCGCCGAGCATTTTTGGTATTTGGAGGATGCACGGCATTTTATTTGTGAGCCCAAAAGTTTGGAGAGAGCGTTGAACGACGACCAAATTTTGGCGAGGAACAAAGAGCGAATTTTGATGTTTGAAATGGAAGGTAATAAAAGATTAATTTAAGAAAAATTCAGAAAAGTCGGACAAAGATTGTCAGAAGCAGATCAATTGGAACTTAAATTCCCCGGGAGCGGACTTGGGAAACTGAGGATGCTTTATGACGAGCCAACATCGGCACTTTATGGCAAGTGAAGAGGCAGGGGAATAATAATTATAATCATTAAATTAATTGCGTCCGTTTTTTTAGAACGGATACAAAAGTTCAGTCCTATCCACGAATTGATCACTTCCCTTCTCTGTGGCGATCTGACAATGTTTTGCCACCACTACAAACCCACTCTTTTTCCACTTTTGGCAACCATTGCCATCCTTTTTGATTTGGTTTTCTAAACTTATTTAAGGTAATTTCATTTTTAAAATTATTTAGCCAATTCCGCCGTCCGTGTTTTCCGCAACTGAAAGCATTCGCCCGCTTCATCGGCTCTTCGACGTGTTCCCATTCGTTTTTGCCGGATACCGAATTGACAGGCCTTTGTTGGCTCCACACGATGAAGTCAGTAAAAAAAACCAATTGAAAAGCATTGTGACTTATTAAAAAAAAAATTCAGAACGAAGTGGTCGTCCGACATGACTATTTGACAGAGGTCGAACGAAATATTATCCTAAAAATTAGTAGGCTTTTCTTTTAGGACCTTTACACATTACTTAAACAAAAGTTGGAGGAAGAACAGACGGAAAAGAGAAAGGAAGGAATTGATCAGCAGAGGAATGAACTCAGAGGAGAAAGTGATCAGCTGCAGGGGACAGAAGAAATCAGCATTTCCATGTAAAAGATTATTCTTATTTTATATATTTGGCAATTTCGGTTTTTTGTGATTTATTCTGTCCGTTGTTTTTCGTCCGTTCCCAGTGCCACTTCATGCACTTGTTGCTCCTCCGGTGGCCTGCTCTTTTTCTTTGCCGTTCTTATTCGTCCATGCGGATTTTTGGGGCTGTACCCCGTTTGTTTGGACAGCAATGCTTCATGGGTTTTTTCTCTTGGACAGGGGCAGTAAAAGCGGTCTGTGCCTGGCTCTCCAATTGGGCCCTTTTTCTGCAAATGCTTTGTTTGGTTTGTCTCGTCCTGTTTGTTGTGCCGTTCTCGATGCAACCTACCCCTTGTCTTCCCGAAATGCCTCTGCGGCCGGCTTTTCCCGTCTTCCCCGGCTTTCCCGCTTTGCCACGGTCTCCGTCCTTCCCTGAACGCATTGTTCTGCTTTGTCTTGTTTCGCCCCATTTGCCGACCTGGTTTTCCCCTCGCTCCCGCCTCTCCCATTTCACCAGCATCTCCCGCCTCTCCTTTTTGTCCCCTCTCCCCTCTTCCGCCTTTTAATGCCGCTTTACCCCGTCTCCCCTTCTTTCCCATCTTTCCGATCATTCCCTTTTCACCATTTGTCCCAATTGAGCCCATCTCTCCAGGAAGGCCAGGCTTAAACTTTTAATAGTGTTAGAATTTTGTTCTGTCTCCGTTACCTTCCCAGCTCTACCCTTTTGGCCTTGTGGGCCTGAAATGGATTTAATAGTTTTTCCGAATAGTTGTTTGATGACTAATGGTTACCGGGGATTCCTTCTTCGCCTGGGTCACCAATTATTCCTAGATCACCTAAAAAAATAATTTAAAAAACGGTTCGGTTTATGAAACGCTCGCCGGGTTCGCCCATCGGACAAATGCGACATTGGAGTTTGAAGTCTAATTGGACGGGCGGGTGGTTGCCGGGAAGTCCCGGTGCACCCTGGAGTCCTGTAGAGCCTGGAAAAACACCAGCTCTTTTCTGATCATTCTTTCGAAGTAGTTGAGCCACTAACCCGGTTTCCCGTCTTTTCCTCGTTTCCCCCTTTTTCCGGGTTTTCCGGGCGGGCATCGATCCCCAATTGACTTTTCGCATTGGCACAAACTGTCCTTCGATTTATTTCCAAGTTGACTTTCAGGCCCTGAATTGTTTCTCAGACGGCGTTGGGGTCGCAGTAAAGCCATAGCCGATCTGTGAAGGGCGGGTGAGGGAGGAAGCAGTGGCGGAAGGGGCAAGGGTAATAGTACGGATCGTTCCCCCCCTCTTTTTTTTTTTTGAAAAAAAATTTCAAGTTAGGGGGTACTATTACCGGGCAAAAAAATGTTTCCATTTTATTAGGAATTTGATCAAAAACCATAAACTCACATACACAAACTGTCGTTCACTCTCAACAAAATTTCTTCCATATTCCGCCAACATTTCGCGCACTTCTCCGATTTTGATCAGCAATTGACAAGCGGAAAAAACAGCGACAAAAATGGAAAGGGACAACACAAACAGAGAAGAAGAGAAGGAATTGTAAGCAAAAGATGAAAAGGAAGAGAAGGGCCAAAAGGGATTCATTTTATTTGGAAAAAACGAAACACAAAATGACCGTAAAGAGAGAGAAAAGAGTGAAATGGACCCGCCGGCGGAAGTTAATCCTAAAATTGCGAAGAGCGAATGCGAAACGGATGGAATTGACCTAATGGAAGCGGATTAAAGCATTTTTGGGGGCAATTTATGCCCCTAACGAATCGCACTTTACAATGCCAAAGTGTGCCACTGTCTAAATGGGTTGATTGGCATTTGACAGACACTTTGTTTTTTAACACATCGATCGAAAATCGTCTAAAGTCGAACATTTTAATTGATTTAAATGTGTTGTCTTTTCTGCTGTTGTTGTTCCAATTCTATCGCCACCAGCAGTGTTATGAGTGTTTTGTTTTTGCTGTTTTGAATGAAACAATTGGCTTGAGGCGGCGGAAGTGTCCCCGGCGGCGGCGGCGGGCATTAATCTCACTCCAACTCAAATTACGTCTCTCCGTTTGCCCATTTTGCACAGGCACTGTTTCAATCACTTCAAAAGCCAAATGTGCGATCAATCGATCAGAGTTAGTAGTGTTTTAGCTTATAAATGTATCACATCACTTTTTTTTAACATTTTTCCTTTTAAAAATGTTTGCCGTTGACTCAAATAAATTCCGATTTGGCCTTTTGAAGCGGCTGATCCGATTCCATTAGCATCTATCGATTGGCTGGCTCATGTCCAAATTCAAAGTCAAATATTTAAATCTGCGGGGCCGGGCAGAGCCAATTCGGTTGCTGCTCAATTATGTTCAACATCCATACGAGGACAGTCGCGAGAACTTTCTCGAGTTTGCCAACTACAAAGACAGTGAGTGAGTGGTGCAAATGGTGGCATTTCTTTTTGGCAAATTCGGCACCAAATTCCATAAACACTTTTTGGGTCTTTTCAGAATTGCCCCTGCCACATTTGCCCAAATTGGTTGTGGACAATAAGTTTGAGCTTTGTTACACCTCCGTCATTCTACAATATTTGGGCGAGAAGTTCGGTAAAAATGCTTTTGGGCAAAGTGAATGTTTTTATAAAAAGTTGGCCAATTTTTTGTGATATCAGAGGGATTTAATATTTTAATGAATATTTGTATGTATTTGATTAAAACATTTCATTAATTTTGGAGGGTTGGAGAACGAAACGGCCGAGGAAAAGGCCATCTGTGCAATGTTGGCACAACGCATCAACGACCATTTTGAGTATCTGAAGCCGTATGTGAATTGCCTCCTTGGCTTGACCCCGGCAAATAAAGTCCGAAATTAACAATAATTAATTAATTTAATTAATTAGCACCAAAATCCCTTTGAAGTTGCCCTCACTGGCCGAACAGTGTTTACGGCCATGCATAACGGAGGATTTTGGGCCGATGTTTGAACGGCAATTGGAAGCAAATAATACAGGCACAATTAATTATAATAATAATTAAAATGAATGAAATTTGGGAAAACGCATTTCCCATTTGAGGGTATTTGGTGGGGGACAAACTCACGTGGGTCGACTTTTATGCGGCGAGTTTTGCCGACTTGGCACTTTCATTTGGTCGATTTGACATCCTCGACCGATTCCCCCGTGTTGGGCACCATTGTCGAGGTGATTTAATGACCATTCTTTTTGGCCAAAAGGCGATTTAAAAAATTCGAAAATTTAAATTTAGACTTTTTTTAGCGGTGTATTCACTTCCTCAATTGCAGCAGCACATAAAGAATAGGCCAAACACACTTTTTTGACCGACGAGCTGTGAAATCCGACCATTACTTTTGAATTTTGCGCTTTGTACTTTTGGAGTGATTTTGTGCCAATAAAATTATGGGACAAAAGAGACAATGGCACAATGAAAGGGACGGGGGGAGGGGGCAAAATCTGTCAAACTCACAGCAGGCAAAGGGACGACCAATGGCACAAATTAAATGGATGGACAAATTGTCGCTTTTTGCCATATTCATTTTGCCAAATGTGCTGCTCTTATCCAAACATCGCCGATGGGAGGACAATTTCCGGTAGAGCATTCATTTTAAGTGAATTTTCTTTGTCCGCCCGCCCATTCGCCGCTTTCATTGCTTCTTCTCCCCCTCCAAATGCCAAATGTTTCAAAAGCTTCCCCGTGACGCTTAATAATGCCCAAAAAGCGTTTGTTTATTTAAGCATTGCGTCAAAATTTGAACTTAACCAAATGAATGTCGGAGTAAGGACGGACAACAAACGAACTCAACTCATCCACCTATCTTCATAACTAATCCATGCCAAAAAACTCATCCAAATTTGACCCTTTGAATTTGGCACTCCGTTTTTTTGTGTCCGCTTCACTGATTTTGATGTATGTTTTTATGTGCCCTTTTCTGCTTCGATTGGCTTTTCCCGCCCTCCAACTAAATACAAACAAACAAAAAACTTAGCTTTTCTTCGACTGCTTTTGGTCGTTTCGTTGCTTTTCATTTATTGCTGCCATTGTTCATGAGCATTGCTTCGTCTTCGTCTTCTTCCGCCTCTTCCCATTTGCCAATGTCGCCCTCCGCGGCGTTTTTTTCCTCCGTCGCCGCCGGCGCCGCTTCTTCCGCCCCCAGCGACTCGCTTCTGCTGGACTATTTGTTCTCCGGTTATGACAAGCGAATCCGACCGTTTGCCGACGGCAATTTGCCCATAATGATCGAATTGACCATCGTTTTGGCCATCCTCACGGAGCTGGTCAGCCCAGCCCTATGACAATTAGCGATTGTTTTTGTTGAATTTAGCGAGAAAACCAACAGGTGGCTTCCTTCGTCATTTCACACGTCCAAAAGTGGACTGACCCGCGTCTGTCGTGGGATCCCGCAATGTTCAACGGACTTCGTCAAATTGTGGTGCCACGGGCTGATGTTTGGTTGCCAAAATTGTTCATCTACAACTCCATGGACACCAAAGAAATGCTTTTGGACAATTACTTCGATGTTCGCCTCACTTATGAAGGCAAACTGAAGATAAATATTCCCCACTACGTGACTTGCATTTGTCGATTGGACATTGCGGTTCGTTTTGATTAAATAAGCGCCAATTAATTGTCACCGTTGGCATTGTACCAGTCAAAAATGCCAAGATTGGCATTGTGCCAATCACCAAATGCCGTCCTCCCTTTTGCAGCTTTTCCCCTTCGATACCCAATTTTGTGCCATTGCCCAGGCTTCTCCGCTGCTCAGCGTCGATGAGATGGCCGTCAACGTAACAATTCCACCAAAGGATTCATACTTTTCGGTAGACAATGAATTCATTGAATGGATTTGCTCAATTTAAAACATTTTCGTCGTTAGGCTAAATTTGCTTTGAAATTAATTAATTAATTAATTTGTTCCAATGGAACTTTGGCCAGGGAAATGCCGAATGGGAATTGTTCAATGTCAGCGTAAGGGACACCAAATTTTGGGAGGATGGCGAACGGAGGGTCGAAGTGATGTACATAATGCACATGCGGAGGAGGCCCGTCTACTATTTGACCGTCATCGTGGCACCGACTTTTCTCATTTCCTTCCTCAGTATTCTCGGCATTTTCGCGCCCGGCGCAAATGAGGGGCCCAGAAGTGAGAAGGTCAGATCATCCATTCATCCATCATCTAAATATAATTGGATTCTTTCGGGAATCAATCCCGACTTTCTTTTGTGGAAATAAATGCCCATAAAATGTCTTTAGGTGTCCTTGGGACTCGGCTCCCTCTTGGCAATGTCCGTTCTGTTGGACATCGTTTCGGCGGCAATGCCCAAAAGCAACGAAATCCCTTTGCTTGGCTTTTACATAATTTCCACCATTTTGCTTTGTGCCCTGGCCGTTTCGGTTAACATGGTACATAAACCTCTAAGAATGGCACAATTATACATAATTACTAATTTAAATTAAACCCCCACAGGCAATGTTGGCCGTTTCGCGCCGATTTGTCAAAACGGGGCACGTTCCAACCAAAAAAGTGTACAAGTAAAGTCACTTAATTTTGAAAAATGAAAGGCCTAAATTGGTTCTTTCTTTCCAAAGTTCGCTGCTTTTGGACCCTTCGACGAGTCCTTATCGAAGAGACAAACAGTGGGAAGAGCGCTACGAGCAGTGTTTGTCCCCGTCGCCGCAAGTGACAGACGAAGAGAGCAAAGATCAACAACAGCCAACGAAAGGGGCGACGCCGCCGCGGAGAGTATCCGCCGCCGGCACAAATTTTGTGCCTTCGTTGGGGTAGGACACATTTACTGTATTTCCTCTAATAGAAGACCCGGGTCTTTTATTCCGAGGAGTCTTCAATTTTGAGAGGTCTTAAATTAGAGGAGGTCTTCTATTTTCAATCCGCTCTATGGGGGAGTCTTTCAATTGGAGGGGGATGGTCTTTAAATGGAGGGGGTATTGAATTAGAGGAAATACGGTAAGCATTTTGGAACCCCGGAGGGTGACAATGCCTAACAATGAAACTAATAAAGATAGCGGCCACCCTTTCCAACTGTTAAAGTGTCAATGAGCCGACCGATCGCCGCCCATTCAGTCCCTTCACTTTCCCTTTTTCCTTTAAGCCCATTTATCGATGTGCGCGTTCTGATGGCCGTCAATTTGCAGCTGAAAGAAATTGTGGCTGCTCAGCGAATCTTCCGAAAGAAAATTGAGAAACGGAAAAAGCATTTGACGGTAAATAAATGAATTGAAATGAATGAATTGAATTGATCATTTTCTTTTGTTGAATTAATGGCACTCATTTTCGGCACTTTTTTTAGGTGGAAAAGGAATGGAATCGCGTCTTCTCTCAATTCGACTACTTTTTCCTTTTTGTGTTCTCGGCCGCCAATCTGTGCCTGCTTTTCGTGTTCCTCCGCTATTCATGGCAGCCCATTCCGGCACTTTCGCCAAACTTTTCAGTTTGAAGCCATTTCCGCAATGATCGGAGATTTGTGACAGATGATTAGCCTATCCTTTTTTTAACACTGTGATCAGCCATAGAGTCCTTCATGATCAGATTCGATCAGCGGATGATCGGGGGACATTATTATTCTTTATTCTTCACTTCCTCCCGCTAATTCATTCGCCGTCCATTTAATTTGTTAAATAAATGCATTTGAAAAGCTTCACAAGCACTGCTTCCTTCCTTCCCCTTCTGCTGCTGTAACCCATTCACATTCTTCTGTTCATATTCATTCACTTAACTGATAAGTCTGTCACAATCACTTCGCCTCCGTTTGTCACTTTTCCCTTTTCGAAATGGGCGGGAGGACACTTCTCTTCCGATCGACGGGCGGTCAGTGCTCTTCCTCTCATCATTTACTCTCTCCTCTTCCTCCCTTCCATGCTCCCTCTCTTATTCCTTCCATTTATCCTCTCCTCCTTTCCATGCTCCCTCTTATTTACCCTCTCCTCTTCCTCCCTTCCATGGGTCTCTCAATCTTCAAATGCTCATTTACACTACTCCCTTTAAAGTCAACTCATTCATTTAAATGCTCTTCTCCTCCCCCAATTCCAATTCATTTGCTGATACCAAACTCTTTCCAACCGATAAACCTTTTCCAGCATTGTTTCCATTCTTATCGACCAAATAAATAATTGGCCAACGCATTGAAATGAATGGAGCGGGAAAACGGGGGAAGCGGGACGGGGAGAGAGGCGGGGGCGGGAGACGGGGAGCGAGGCGGGACGGGGAAGGCGGGGGTGGGGGGGGAGGGACGGGGGGGGGGGAGGGTAATGTGAAGCGAACGAAATCACTTCCATTTCCATGTGTCGTCAAATGGTACCGGTTTTTTGCCTCTTCCGCCGTTGGCTTTAAACACTTCTTGTCAATTATCTTTCTCTCTCTTTTTTCTTTCTTTTCCATCCGTCAATAATCAGCACAATTATTTTCATGCAAAATGTCAATCACTAAAAATGATCCAAAATCCAATGGGGAGGAGGAAATGCAAGTTTTGAATGATGCCAATGGCGACAAACCATCGGCCGACGATCCGGAGAAAGCGGCGACCGACCAAAATGGACGACGAAATGAGCGGAAAAAGCAGCCAAAGGTTTTGTGGCAATAATTTGTTAAATGAAAATAAATAAATTGAATTGAATTTGCAATTAAGCGAAGTGAGGGCCAAACTTTGCTGCTGGGCCCGGCAGAGATTGAGCACTACCGTAAGGATCCACTTTGGAAAGCATTACGGTAATAATTGAAAAGTTGCCAATATTTTGTTAAACATTGTTGAAATTGTGCCAAAGGTTTGCACTGTTCGGCTCATTGATTTGCCTATTCCTTTTGTTAGTGGTCGTCGCCGTTTTAATTGTCGCACTTTCGTCGAATTGCGCCGGAGGGAATGAAATTGGGGGCACAGCAACGACAATTGACCTTTTGTTGGTGGTCGATGGAACCACCGAAAGGGCTAAATTTGGTAATTGCATTTTCATAGAGTTCCATTGAAATGCTCCTTTAAGGCACCGAAAATTCTCGGAACCCATCGCTGATCAGTCTGTCGGAAGGCGACTCGGCATTTCTCCACTGCGACAATTCGGGCGCAAAAATTCGGTGGCATCGAATGGGACAAAATGCGCAGGACGAAATTGCTCTGAGCAAGAACGTCGAGCTCTTCGACAATGGCACTTTGCAGATTCGGAATGCCAAACAGAGCGATTTGGGCGAATATATTTGTGAAGGGATGGCACCGTTTGGGGGGCAATGGCACCGATTGGAAAGTGTCAAATTGGAGAGGGCACAACAGGGGGCTAAAGCAACAACAACGGAACGACAACCGCACATCAAAGTTTGGTCAAGGACAAACATACAAATAATGCCATAAATATATAACATTTTGAGGTATCGCCGTCGTTTTTGTCCCTGGCCACTTCAGTAGCGGCCGCCTCTTCGCTTTCGCCGCCGAATGGCGCCGCCCATCCGCGCGTGGACTCATATCTGAAGTTGGCTTTTGCCGACGAAAGAGTGCACTTCCGTTGTTGGATGGCCGGCAAGTCAAGCGAGGATCTCTCCTGGCACAAAGTGAAGGACGCCCAGCGCGAGGCGGGCGAAGGCGTCAGTCTTTTGGCAACGGAGCCGGACGGACACTCGGCCTTTCTGATTTTCGGCACAGTCAAACAGTCGGACGCGGGCGAATACGAATGTGTTGAGGGCCGCACCGGGGCAAGCTCGCCCATCGTCCGACTCCGAGTTGAGCCATGTGAGTGCCATAAAATACCCTTAAATATGCAAAGATGGCATTTGTCCTTATTCCAGTAATTGTTGTCTTATTTTGAGGGTCCAATTCTTACAATTTTAAATGTAACCTTATTTATAGTTATTTAGTCTTTTTTGTATTTGAAGAGAATTCTGAATTAGAATTTATTCAGCATTTTGACTCCAAAATCTGTTTTTGTCTAATAATTGTTGTCTTATTTTGGGAAAATGTTCGATGCCCTCCCCTCCCCCCCCCCCACTTCTGCTTAAATGTGACGATTGATCGTCCATCTTTAAGCCACAAATTCGTCCACCATTTTCAGCCAGAACACCGGTTATTGAGCCCAGTGAACAATTGGTGCCCGAACATTCTCCGGCACAAATTCGCTGTTCAGTGCCCGGCCATTCGGATGCGCAGCTTATTTGGCGTCGGGAGAACGGCGTCAAAGTGGGAACGCTTAAGGGCGTGACGGACGACAACAAAGGCACACTTCGAATTGCTGAAGTGCGCAGAGAACACGAACTGATGGGATGGGTGTGTTGGGCAGTGTATGCCCAAACGGTGGATAAGCAGGCACTGAGTGCCGGGCCGGTGGTGATCAAAGTGATCCCGGGCAGAGAAGACAGTGAGGAAGAAGGAGAGACGAAAGAAAAGCAGAGGAATGAAGAGGGAAGTGGACAAGATGAAGAGACGGAAGTGCGAGGCAGAGAAGAGGAGGAAAAGCAGGAAGGAAATAATGCGGGTGAGGGAGAGCAGAGTGAAGAAGAAGAGAAAAAAGATAATGAAAAAGATGAGGAAGAAACAGCAGAGAAGAGCGAAGGACGCGAAATAGCGAAGGAAGGTGGAGAAAAGGAAGAGAGAAACGAAAATGACGAAGAGAGAACGGAAGATGAGGCAGAAGAGAGAGAATTGGAAACGGACTACGGCGAAGGACTGATCAGAAATGAATGAATTATGAAAATGAATGCCCGCCAGCGACACGAGGCGGAAGGAAATGCGGCACCAATCAGACAGAGAGGAGGGAAAAGTGCCCGACGATGGCCACCAATTAATTAATTAATTATCATACAAATAAATGTTTATTGCTTAATGCTCTTCAGTAGATACTGATCACAATTTGATCATTCAATTCATTCAGCCATTTTCAGTTTTGCCAAATAATAAGTCCAATAAATGGCATTGAACAGAGAAAAAGCCTAAGTAAGGCAATTGTTGTCAATAAATTAACAATTTGGCTGACTTTGGGGACTTGCCATTGGGAAGAGAGCAAACGAAATCTGATCAATGCGATGGCCCCGGGCGAGGAAACGCTGTCGATGGCGTGCGATCAAATTGGGCACAATGCAATCCTGAACGCGCGGAACTTCGTCATCCTCCAACAGCATGTCGCTTATTTGCAGCAAGTACGCCTGAACAATTTCGGATCAAACAAATCATTGGCTTAATTTTAGTCACGATCAGTCGAAATTATGGCTTTAAACACAAGCCGACGGTTGGCACATTTGCTATTCTCTATTTGATTCCCCAATTGTTCCTTTCCTTAGCCTCCCCCCCCCGCGCTTCACCTCATTAAGCCTCAATTTGATTCCCCAATTGTTCTTGTCCCTTAACCGCCCTCCCCGCTTCACCTGCTGATTAAGCCCATCATCCGCCGCCATCTCCGAGCCCAAAATGTCCGTTTCTCGCGCCATCTCTACTCGCATTTTCACTGAAGATGATTGCCTCCGCCAGTTGCTTTTCCTCCGCTTCATCTGCTGATTGTTAGCATTTTCTCCCCCTTCTGCGGAAATGCCGGCCAAATTGAACAGAGAGCCAACGCCAAGTGACATTCGTAAGGAACGAAGGACCATTTTCTTGTCCTAATTCATAGGACAAAATGCAGAAATGAATAATCATGGAATGGGGGGAGGGGCGGGGGAGGAATCACTGATCGGGCAAATGGGGGGGGGGAGGGGGTAGGAATCACTGATCGGGCAAATGGGGGGGGGGAGGGGGTAGGAATCACTGATCGGGCAAATGGGGGGGGGGGAGGGGGTAGGAATCACTGATCGGGCAAATGGATTTTCGAGAAAAGAATGACTGACTTTGTATGCGATGAATGCCATTTCGAGAAGGGAGGCAAAGATGAAGGCAACGCAAACGAACATAAAGTAGTCGATGGACTTTAAGAAATGAAGCAGCGATCAGCAGGGGTCAAATTGGAATTATCCGATCAGACAGTCAAACCTTTACATAAGAGACGGGTGGAAGGGATCCAATTACATTTCCAAACTGAAATGATCAGAAAAGCCAATATTGTGCATAATGTCTGCTTTATGGCATTTTTCGATTGCCTGAAGACACAACGACATCAGCGTGTTCACGGAAAGGATCACTCGAGCGGGAAGAGCCCTCAGGGAAATGCAGAAAGCAATCCAGGAGAGGAACACGTTGATGTACATGTTGGCGTACACCTTGGCAAGGGAAAAAGTGCCATCCAATTAAACTCGAAAAAGTGCCAAAAAGTGACATTCATTCAAGGATTTGAAAATGCCAATGCCTGAAGCACGTAGTAGCCATAACGACGACGGAAGCCGACCTCCAGCGTAAGGCGGTACCATTCGCCCGCCTTGTAATACTAATAAATTGTTGTACTCAACTTGTTCCTCAAGCAGTTCACTTTTTTCGCCCTTTTCACCTCCGTGTGTTTGTAGTGTCGCGTGTGGGTCAACTCAAAGTCGGCGGCACTGATCTGCGCACTTTGAAGCGTCACCGGTGCGGACGGCAACCAATCGACGATTACTGTGGCCGTGTTGAAGGAGTAACTCTCGAAGACCTTAAACCGCTGATAAATGCACAATTAATTGTTACTGAAATATGTAAATTTAGGGGACCAATGAGCAGAGGACAGTGTCCATTGGGAAGTCGGACAGACGAAACTCACAAGGCGCTTGAACACGGACCTTGGGGGGAACGGATTGATTGCTGCAAACAAAAATTATTGTTTTTGTTCGACTAAATTGTGGGCAATGCTTTTGGTTGCAAATATTCATCACTTTGAATGGCACAAACTCACTCGGTAATTTAGCCAAACGGTGCCGTTGCTGAGTAGCATCAGAAGGACGTTCGGCTTGGGCGAGCGGTGCACTCGGCTCATTTTGGTGTTTACCAAACAAACATTTGGAGACCAAAGGTACTTTAATTATTTGCAATTATTTCAGAGACGGCACTTTTGGGGGAATAAAAATAATATTGTACTTATGGGGGGGGGGGGGATTAAATTGGATTACTGTAGGGGAAAAAGACGCTGAAATGAGCCCAACCTTTTCAAAAGTGTCGTCGAAAGACAAATTTTGACGACACGAATTGTAACGAGCAAAGGAAAGGCGCGGGTCATGCCAAATGGCACTGAACCAAAGGTCGGCAGAGAAGGAGTTGCTCATCACGTTCAGCTCGTTGATGTCCTGTATTGTTGTCTCCACGAACACAGCAACTGGATTGGATGGGCTTACACTCCTTAATGAAGCACAAAACTGCTGATCACAAATGCCATTTATGAATTCCTTGCAAGGCATTGACGACCCCAAAATGCCGGTTTTGAAAGGGTCAAATGTCAGAAATGCCATTTTTGAATTCCTTGCAAAGCATACCCAAAATGCCATTTA
>JAKKIK010000198.1:0-42015 GCA_024500135.1 Heterodera carotae
AATCAGCGGAAGGAAAAGCCTAAAAAAGGGTAAAAAATGATGGGAGGGAATCAGCGGAAGGAAAAGCCTAAAAAAGGGTAAAAAATGATGGGAGGAAGGAAATCAGCGGAAGGAAAAGCCTAAAAAGGGGTAAAAAATGATGGGAGGGAATCAGCGGAAGGAAAGAAAGTCTCCGGCACAACCAAAAATGGCCCAAAACCAAACCAAAATGATTCTGATCAGAAATGAACGGACCTGATCGAAAGCGGTCACCGAGGAAATGTTCGGCACCGATGGCGACTGCCAACAGCAACCAAAGCTGGGAAGGACGGCGGAAGCGGCCTGGTGAAGCCCAGTGGGAATGCTGCCATTGGACAAATCGTTGGCACCGACGAGGCCACTCAAAGCGCCGCTGGACATCAATGAGACGGTGAAAGACGACGCATTGGACGGTTGGGGGAGACAGGTGATCGGAGGTGGAGGGGCCACGCAAGACACAGAGGCAGACAGGCCGAGAGCGGCAGAGTTGGCACACAACTGCTGGACCGCGCTGGGCAGACCGACACCCGTTTCGGGCTCCGACTTGCTGTCGGCACTGTCGGCGGCCAATGCCGCCGTCTCTCCTCCTGGGAACAATGCCGTCATTCTTTTCAAATCCCTTCGGGGGCCGTGCCCTCCTCCGCCATTTTGTTGCTGCTGTCTCTTCCTCGCCGACTGTGCTTTTGCTCCTTCTTCCTCATCTCCTTAACCAATTTGACAAACTGCTGATGAACAATGAATGACTTGAGATAAATGAGCATATTTAGTCAGCCAAAAAGTGGCTTCTCTTTACGGAAATGATTGGCACCGTTTTGTTCCTCCGCCCCTTTGAGCGCCGATGTCGCCGTTTGTGCCGCCAACCGCGCCGATTTCATTGCCGCCACCGTTTGGGGTTTGTTCGGCTTCGATTGTTTGTCGTGCTGTCGTTGCTAAACCATTTAAAATTATATCAACTCGCTCTTTTTTCGTTGAACGACCTTTGCCCGCCGATTCTTGAACCACACCTAAACGGAGAAGCATAAACGAATAAACAACCGCCGGTCTCACCCCGAAATATAGCCCGACTTAGCTTTGATATCTTTTTCCCATTCGGATTTGATATCCATTTCAAAGATAATTGTGCCGACATTATGGTGGTGGAAAGGGGCGGGGGGGGGGGATTAGCGATTGGTCGGTCACCAATTGCCCCAGGCAATGCATCGACCCATTTGCTGCTGCTGTCCCCCACGGGCACCAACTTGAATTCGCGATTCCTGCAGTTGGATTTGCTCAGCAATTTGTTCGCGCACATAAACATCTTAACCAAAGTGTTCATTTTTTAATTAGCTAAGTCAAAATCCGAATTTTAGTCAAACCATTTCGAATGAAAATAATTTAAATTACTTTGTAAAATGCAATAATTATTAGCATGAAATTGGGCAGAATTAGCCGCTCCGCTTAAAGGCTTAAAACGTCGCCTACAGCGTTTTAAGCGCTACTGTTTATTTTCTTCACCTGGGTACTGCGATTGATTGAACTGCCCCTCCAGCACTTCCAATTGCTGACGCGTAAATGTTGTCCGTTCACGTCGATTTTTACGCGGTTGTAAGCCTTTGAGAATATGCGTTTTCGGCACTTTTTCCAAGAATTCGGGACCTGGTGACACTCCGCCTACCGCCGTGGACACCGCCGCTGCACTCGCCGCGTTGAAATAAGCGGCCGCTGCCGCTGCCGCAAAGGCACCGCTGACGTAACTGCGCGCGTAAGTGTTGCCCGTTTCGTTGGACGCCGTGTCGGAGGCAGCGGCAGAAGAGAAAACCTCGCCCATTGGGACGACGGCGGCAGAAACATTGGCGGAAATGGCGGCCGAATTTATTGCGCCGTACGAAGCGGCGCAAATGCCATTAGCAGCAACGGCGTTCGAGGAAAAGTCTTGGTGGGAAGAGCACGGGACGGAGCAGTTCGGCGGCGCCAATTCCGCGGAAAGGGCGGAAGAAGCGCGCGGTTGGAGACGAAGCGCCGAAGGGTTTGGACAGCTGTCGAAAGAGTGGGAGGAGCAGGCGGAGGACACATCCTTCAGCGGCGTGGACAACGAACAGAGAGAAGAGGAAGAGCCGTCGCTGGCGGCACAAGAAACCGTAGCAGTGCACGTGTCGGACGAGTCATCCAGCAGATGGCGGTGGGGACACTGCTCCACGTCGTTCAAATACGCTTAAAGTGTCGAATTTAGAGAAAGGCACTCTTTTTTTATTCCATTCATTCCAAAAGTGTCCCACCCCAAAGTCTTTTCCTTTGGCCCACCCCAAAAGCATCCGTTTGACCATAATTCCTTACCCGCGTTCCTTGGCCCATCCCAAAACCCGGGGAATGCTATGCCCCCCCCCGTCCACAGTTTTGGCCCTTTGGCCCCAATTCATTTTATTTGTGTGCTTCGTCACTTACCGCGGGCGATCATCTCATTCGCTGCTTTTTGTTTGCTTTAAATATGCGATGACTGAAGAAGAAAGGAGGATTTTGAATGAATGATATATATATATTTAGTTGGATTGATGCAGTTTATAAATCCCTTCAATAGGACAAATTTCACACTTCGTTTTGGGAGGCAAGGATTTGGGTGGATATATATGAGAGGAGCGGCGGCGGCATCCATTCCCACAGACTGAACAGTGGGCAAAGAAATGGATGAATGAACTGATCAAAAACCACAAAATTGCCCTAACCAAAGCATGTATGGCATGTACAATATACATACACAGATATACACCCGTGAAATGACGGAGAGAGTGAGGAGAGAGGGAGACGGGGAAGGGAGCGATGGGCAGGAGGGAATGGAGGGGGGAGGGGGGGGGGGGGGGGGGGGGTTGAAAATTTGGATATGTTGGGGGGGGGGGAGGAGAGTGGCTGGGGGAGGGAGGGGATCAAATAAGAGGGGAGGGGGAGGGAGGGAGGCGAGGGGAGGGAGGGGATCAAATGAGAGGGGAGGGGGAGGGAGGGAGGCGAGGGGAGGGAGGGGGTCAAATGAGAGAGGAGGGAGAAAGAGGGAGGCGATGGGAGGGAGGGGGTCAAATGAGAGGGGAGGGAGAAAGAGGGAGGCGATGGGAGGGAGGGGGTCAAATGAGAGAGGAGGGAGAAAGAGGAAGGCGATGGGAGGGAGGGGGTCAAATGAGAGAGGAGGGAGAAAGAGGGAGGCGATGGGAGGGAGGGGGTCAAATGAGAGAGGAGGGAGAAAGAGGGAGGCGATGGGAGGGAGGGGGTCAAATGAGAGGGGAGGGGAGAAAGAGGGAGGCGATGGGAGGGAGGGGGTCAAATGAGAGGGGAGCGAGGCGTGGGAGCAATATGGAGTTTAAAGAGATGCAAAAATGAATATGGACGTGGTGCTGGTTACCCATTTTAAAATAATACGCTTCAAATCAGCATTCTGCGTCATATTCTCTCCCTGCTGACCATTATTTCATGGTTCCCCTTCAGCGTCCCTTTCCTCCCCTCTCCCACTCTTCAGATTTGCATTATTTTGTCCAATCACTTTCTCTCTCTCTCTCTCTCTCTCGCTCTCTTTGCTTCTCTCTAAGCACACTATCATTTTGTATTTGTTTCTCAATTTCTCTATTTCGCTCCATTGACTCATTTACTCCCCCCGCCCAATCGCTCATCAGCCGTGAAAACAACCATTCATTCCCGCGGAAGGATTATCATCACCCTCACCCTCCCTCCACTTATTTCTCGATTGATCTGTCAAAGGATTAGTGTACGGAACGAAATGGAGCAATTTGGTAGCATGTGAAGGGGGTGGTGAGGTGATGCTGGTGGTGATCAGACATGAAAGAAGGGACGAGCGGAAGAGGGAGCGAGGCTAGGGCGAAAGAGTATGGACGGGGAGGGATGGGGAAGAAGATAGCGGTAGGGAGGAGAGGGTAGGGGGAGGGGGAGGGGGAGTGAGGATAGGGAGTAGGGGGCAAGGAGAGGGGAGGGGGGAGGGGGAATGAGAATAGGGAGCAATGAGAGGGGAGGGGTAGGGGGAGTGAGGGTAGGGAGTAGGGGTAAGGAGGGGAGGGGTAGAGGGAGGGGGAGTGAGGATAGGCCGGAGGGCGCTAGGGGCGGGGGAGAAAGGGAAGGGAGTAGGGAGATGGAGAGTCAGGGGGTAGGGGCGAGGGGAAGTGGGCATTGCCAGGGGCGGAAAAGGTCAGATATTCAAATGTTAAACCACTCTTTTAACAAATTATTTGCTCCCTTCCAAAATTTGAAATTTTCCGTTTTCGGTCCAACTTTTCTCTCTTCGCTATTCTTTTGCTTCGCCGCTTATCTTTTGACCCATCATCTGCTGTCCCTTCTCTCATCACTTATTGACCAATTGTTTTTGTCAGTTTGAACTTTCCATGATTATCGGAAATTTGGGGGCTATTTATGATTTTATAGGAAATGGCTGCTGCACAAAGGAGGGGGGGGGGGGGGGAATCGGATTATTGGCTGCGCCGCGTTGCACAATTTGGTTGGGAGGGCGTGGGGCACATCCATCGATCGGGAAAACAAAGGCGGGCCATAAGCGGATAAGCAGGCACTAATCCGCTTATGGAGGACAGAGGTGATTAGGGGAGGTAAATTGAGTGAAAGGTAACAAATCCTTTTAAGAGAGAAAACAATTGCTTTTGAGAAGGGAATGTCAAAATTCAAAATTGAAATTAATAAGCGACGGAATGAGAAAAGAGAGAGAGGGCAATCGCACTCATCAGAGAAGTAGTCAATTTGATGGGAGAGAGGCAAAAAGTTTGGTTTCATCAAAGAAATGAAAGTTTGTTCACATAGTAAAAGGTGGGGGGGCGGGGCTGAAAACATCCAATGGGGAGAGAGACGAAAGAGTACATAAAACAATGAGGGAGAGAGAAAAAGAGGAAGGAAAAGAGCGGAGGAGGGAGGGGAGGGAAAAGCAAGCCCCCTCCCCTTCCCCCCTCCCCCCCCCCCTCACCCATTTCACCCCCCCCCCCTTCCCCCGTCCCCCTCCCCCCTCACCCATTTCACCCCCCCCCTCTCCCCCCCCCCTCCCCCTCCTCTCCCCCGTCCCCTTCGCCCCCATCCGCCGACGACGACGACGACAGTTAATCGCAATTTCAATTACATTTATTTTGTGCCACCATTTCCATCGTCCCTTCTTTTGTTTTCTGTGTAATTAATCATTTATCGGCGTTATTTCTAAATAAATACGGTATGAGTTCAATTGATCTAACAAAGGCAATTATTCCTTTTCGTCTTCAACAATTTTCGCTTCTGTTCGGCCTTTCAATTCGTTAAAATGGCATCATTTTTATGATGGGACGACTGCTTTTTGTGCTGCTGACTGAAGATGTCCGTGTCGCCGTCCGTCGATTGGTTGCCCGTGGCGACATCCATCGGACTGTTGTCCCGTCCCGTCCTGTCAATGTCTTGTCGGTTTGCGCATTTTCTCCCATCTCATCCGGAAATGCCACGGGATTCCTTCGGCGGATTAAATTCCACTCAGCCCAACAAAATCATAATGACATAATGGACTTGAGCAGCAACGGGCGGAGGAGTGACTAATTAATGAAAACGGTGGCGGGGAAAAACGGCGAACTTTTTGGGCAAACGAACTTCAACAGAAGTGGCAGGCAATTGGCGGAACAAATGAATGAATGGCGGGCGCATTTACATTTGCATTTTCATCGGCCAATTCTGCATTATTTCAGAAAATATTGCATTTTAAAACTTATTATCAAATATTTTAGGATTTCAATTTTTGCATAATTGGTTTGGTATGTATGTAAATATGTATTTGAATACGGACATACAATATGTATTTGTTACTACTACAGTGACCGGCTAAATCCAAAAACCCGGGATCTCGTGAAATCTCGGCCGGGTTCCCGATCCCGCAGGTCATTTAATTTCAAAAATAAATGACCAATTCAAACATTTGTGTTGAAATTATTTAATCTACATATGTGTAAACAGGCATTGCACAAGAACAACAAATGTCTAAATTACAGGCAAATTAAGTGATAAAGTGACTGCTGCCAGCAGTTTATCATTTTTTTGAATGATAAAAATATAAATAAATAAATGCATAAACACAGAGCATAAAAAGGCAAAAAAAATTCCTTAGCTTTTGTTGGCACAATTTATACATTTGTGTTCAATAATTGCCCTCAGGACATTTACGCATGGCAATTACAAAACAATCACCGAAAGCAAAGTGAATAAATAATTGGGAATCGGAAGAATAGTGGTTAAAAAGAAAACATTTGCATGTTGCCGGAGGGAAAATGCGCTTCCGGGGATTTGCTTTTATTTTAGGGTAAATAAAAGTTTATTTCAGAAAAATTCTGAAGAATAAAAACGATATGAAGGGGAAAGAGAAGAATTTTACAGGATAATTATGTGGTTCTTTCTTATAAAATTTTTAGCCGATCAGAAATTGTTTCCGAGACTCCAAAAGCCCGGTTTTTGTCTTTTTCTTGGACTCAATAAATGCGAATTGGACCGGTGTAAAGACCAACCAGGCCCGTAAGGGGGAGAGGAGGGGGGGGGGGGAAACAAAAAGGAAATTTTGGGGAAATTTGCCCAATTCTCCCTCCCCCACCCCCACCCGAAAGCAATTCCCTGGCACAAAACTTTAGCTGGCGCCGAATCATGGGAGCCAAACGTGCCCCCCAAACAAATTTCCGCATAAATTTTGGCGTAATGTTTGTGATACTTTTTTATTGGGTTGATTTTCCAAAAATTTTGTGGTCAGTTCAAAAGGAAAATTATTTTTACACATTTATTTTCACAATGGAGCAACTTTTTCAACGTGCCAACATGGACCTTCATCAGATCCATCTCGAAATGAGACAATTGGAGCTTTGTCTAAATGAGAGTGAAGCACAGCCTCTCTTTCAAAAACTTCACCAACAAATAAAGTTCGTTTTATTCGAATTTAAGTTAAAATGGCTTCATGACTTCGAATTCGAACATGCCAAAAGAATCATTTATTTTTCTTAGACAGTCTGCCGGTCAATTGGAGGAGCTTGAACGATTGGTGAACAAAGAACCGTCTGCGAAGCGTCACACTTCGAAATACCGGTATGACCAGCTACGGCACGATTACAATGCTCTTGAAATGGCGACCAACTCACTGCAGAACAGACTCACAACAAAATGGAGAACAGCAGCAGAAAGGGAGGAACTGTTGACGATGAGGTAAACAAAAATTAGCCTGAACAGCCAATTTTTGGCACCAAAACAGGTCCAAGGATTGAATTGTCGTAATATGATTTTAGATTCCCGATCAGTGCCCTAATTACCATATAAATTTTTTTCAGGGGATGGCAAAAGCAATAGGTACCCAAATTGGGGTCCTTTCTGTTACGGGTTCAGTATCGGAAATTATGAGTCCAACTATTGTAATCACCCGAAGGATTTCTTGTATTGGTGTATGCTTAATTTAATTTTCTTCAGGTTTAAGCCAAACGAAACGCATTTGGACTTTGAGGGGACAGAATTACTCGTCAATGACCGGCTTAAGCAATCGCACAGCGCAGTGGATGATTTGATTTCGCAGGGTGAATCGATGCTCACATCGCTTCGTCATCAGCATTTGGGTTTAAAAGGCGTCAAGCGGAAAATGCTCGATATTGGACAGATGGTGGGAAAACAATATTCATCGTTTAATTACAAAATTAATTGTGACTTCCTTTTCCACCGAATTCAACTACTTAAACTCTGAAATTAAGCTCGGTTTGTCTTCGACAACTCTGAAAATGATTGAGAAGCGATTGGAGGAGGATTGGCTGCTTTTTCTCCTTTTGTGCTTCTTGTTTCTCGTATTTATGTATTGTTTCTACAGATATTGGAAGAGCTAAATATTTTCTCTGACATTCGAAGAATTTATTTATTGGGTCTTTTTGATGCCCCTTTCCCCGTATTGTTTGTATGTAACTCTTTTAATTGTGGTGAACAATGATAAATACGTTGTTTTTTAATTTACATTAAATATCGGTCGCTTTTCTCTTACGTCGTTTATTTATTTATCTATTCGAAGGGTGTCGTACGCTTCCCAACTGTTTCTGTTTTTAATCGCTTATGGCCGAAATCGCGCAAATATTAGAGAAGACTGTTTCTCCAAGTCGGTTTTAACCTGAGTTTGTGCGCATTGGCTATATTGTTTTGATTTGAGATTACGCCGATCAACGATTGGCACTCACCGCCCTAAGCGATGCCTCTCAAATTAATTTTGTGAGTTAACGGAATGCAAGTGTTGGGCATGGAAAATGGAGAAATGGACAGGGATTCAAATAACATTAATTGTGCTTCCTCTGATTTAACTTACCCCCCTTCAGCCCGAATACGTCCATCAACTAACTGTCGTTTTGTCCGATGTGACGAATAGTCCAATTGTCCGAAGAGCTGCCGGACTTCAGGTTAAAAATGCACTCGTCTCACGTGAGCAAGCACTGTCGGACCAGAAGAGAAATCGGTTGGCACCAATTAAGGGAATGGCCAAAAATGATTCAAAGTCATAGCGAATTCTCCTTTTTGTCAAAAATTTTGAGTTCTCAGGCGGACCGTCACAGGTTCAGAACCGAAAAATTACACAATCCGCAGGTGGCTTTCGATACCCGCCGAAGTCAGAAACGCGTCCAAAATGTGCGTGTTACAATCCCTTGGCACTGAAACGCGTCCTTCGGTAGCTGCACAATGTGTGGCTGCAATTGCTTGTGTTGAGTTGCCGTCCAATGTAACATTTGCAATATTGTTAAGTCTAGTCCTTCCCTCTCACAAATCAGTGGAAACCGACTTCCCCCATGGCACACAATTTCTTTTCCCAGTCTGCTGCCCTCTGCACCGGTTCGACATGGACTAATGGGTGGGAGGAGGGAGGCAGGGACATCTCCAGGATTGTTTTTTGGTCTGGGGGGAGGGGTACGTAGCTCGTGGTACCCCCTCTGGATTCGTGCCTGGGGGTGGTCAAATAATTGATATACCCAGGCTTATTTGTGTCAAATTTTACAAAGGACCATTATCGTCCTCTCCCAATGTTCAGCAATGGCCCGACCTTTTGGACCGTTTGGTCGCAAATGTAACGACAGATGGGTCAAGCAACGCTTTGCTTCGCGAAGCTTCTCTGGAGGCGCTTGGCTACATCGGCCTGGACATGGCCGAAAAGCAGAAGATTGGGCCTGTGCTGGCTGCCATTGTGCGCGGCATGCAGCGCGAGGAATCGTCCGTCCATGTCCACCTGGCGGCGACCAAAGCCCTCTCCGAAATCGTCGATTGGGTTGCTACGCGGACATTGGAGGAACACGTGGACGCCATTGTGGACGCAACTTGCGCCTTTTTGTGATTTTTCCAATTTTAAAATATAATTGTCTCTAAACGACGCTCTCTTTTGGCAATAACACTTTTGTTTAAGACAAACGGCCGAACTCAATTTGTACGAAGAGGCAGCAAAGTGTTTGTGGAAGATCGCCTCGCGAAAGTGCGCAAAAACTGCCGAAACGCCAATTGTATCAGAAATCGCCCCAAGCACTGAATGAGGATATGTTTTATCTGCAAATACTTTAGGTCGTCTCGATGTTCCGTGACGGTCCAATGCGACAAATTCTCACCGCAGCAAAGTTTGTCCAACGATGAGTTTAATTTGGCCGAGCCAAATGTTTGCGGTGTTTACTCTGTCTTTCACTTCCATTTCCTCAGTTTGGCTGCCGAAGTTAGTTCCTCCAGCTATGAGCACTACAAATATTTGAAGGTGGGCACGCACTTTTTATCCTCCAATTAGCTTTTATTTTTTGTTCCTTTTTATATTTTTAATTTGTGTAAAAGGCGCTCTGTGACTTGCTCTGTGCGCTTGGCCTCCATTTGGCCGATGTTTGGTCCTATGTGATGAAGCCGCCGCCGAATTTTTCGCTTTATCTCGCAGCACTTTCCGCCTTTTTTCGACATCCCTCTATTGTACTTCTCAATAGTGTTAAACTATTATTTTGTAATTCTCTTTGAGTATATCCGTGCCGAGACGGCCCAGGTGCTTGCTACTTTTTATGGCCACGAGCGAATTTCAAAAAACGCTGACTTCCTCAGTTCCATTCCCCCGCTCATTCACTTCTTACCGAAAGCGATGAGTAAGGTAATGATTGATCGTGGGGTGGAGAATATTACGTCCAAAAAGGGGCAAACAATTTATTTTTGTCATGTCATTGTCAGTCTTGCTGTCCTTCCTCATCCGTGGCCGATGATCCGACCGCACAATACTCTCAGATGGACTATGAGAATGAAACCGAGTGTCAACGTGAATATATCCGTAAGTCACAGAGAGAAAGTGGGAGAGCAAAGACCGTAAAGCAAAACTTTGCCTTTTATTTGAGGATTGCGTGACCACTGTCAGCGCATTATTCGCGAATGTGCAACAGACCATTTTGACAAATTAATGGCTGTCATGCGCGACTGGATAGCCAACCGATGCGTCAGAAATGCCGAAAATGGTAATCCCATTACCGGAAAGGGTTTGTATTTAGCGTTTCCATTGCAACTTAAGTGCCTCTTGACGAGTGGGAAGTGATGAAGCGACTGATCACTAACGTGCTCCAAACCAGCTTCTCACTGGAATTGGCAACACCGGTACGGTAAAAGCAACCCTAAATTCTGGGAAGGTTTTTCCCCTCATTTTTTGGCTTTGTTTTTTTATTGCCATGGTTGGCATCCCACTTGCGTTTGTTTTCTCATCATTGTTTATTCGTTTCTCTTAAGGAAGTGCGCAAAGAATATTTGGCATATTTTGATGCCGTTTTTCAATGCTCCGCCAGAATTTCGTGTGCACCGCAAAGTGCCAAGCAACAGCGGCTGCTCAACGGCGTTCTGTCCATTCTCTCTGCACTCTTTCCTATTTTCGACGACTGTCCCGAACGTATTCCCATCATGCTCGACCATGTCTGACATTTCTTTGGAAAAAATATTTCTGTTATTACTCATTCATAAAATTTGACAAAATTGCTCATTTATTGCCTTTGTTTTCTCAGTTAAAGTCGCTCCTTATGATGGACAATGCTAAACAGGACATGGACATTATGGCGACAAAGCGACATTCGATCGCCTTGCTCCTCAAAATTGTGTCCTCATTCTCTCAGGCCATTAAGGTCGGTCGAATGGAGGAGGGGGCAAATCGCTTTATCCGTTTTTCCCACGCAGCCCTACGGCCAATCTTTGCTCGACTTAGTCCAATCCGTCACTCCGTTCGTGTCAATGATGCAACGTGCCAATCTCGTCCCGATTTTGGCCGCCCTTAGCAATTTGGCATATTCTGTGGATGCACAAGCAACTTTTCTCAGCACTTCCATCAAGTCGGACATCGACTACATTGAAAATGAGCCCTTCTCGGCAAGTCCATCCAACTTCCTGGCGCATAGCGGACTCACCGCAATGCCGGACCCGGTGGCCATACTGAGTCAGCAGTGCCCTTTCTATCAGAACCGGCTAAATGTGAGTTTTTAACATGAAATATATACCTAATCTCTTTGTAATTTAAAATCTGTCTTTGTTTTTAGCTAAAGGCGAGTCTGACGGCGTTGGAGGGTGCACTCAACCAAATAAATGTCGCATCGGACGAAGCATCCTCCAAAATGTTCAGCCTTTTTCGGCCTGTCATCCCAAAATTCTTTCAGTTTTGCGAGTAAGTTTCAATAATCGGTGATATTTGACCTATCTTCGACTGTTTCTTTCCTTTTTGGGTGTCTGAATTCGATTTACGACCCTCGCAATTCGTCGTTGCTTCACCCCGTCTATGGGCTTCCGGTGCTCGAAATGGGCTCTTCAGAGAGACTATTGCTTGTCTGTGAGTTCACTGTTTGACAAATGAGCCGTAATTTTTATTGCATTTCGTTTAGCATCACTGAATCCCGAGGGGCAGGAAAAAGAAAACGGCGGGAAGAAAGGGGCGGACGAATTCGAGTCGGGGCAGGCCAATGGGGGAAAAAACGGAGGCATTTCTGCGTCCGACTCAACCACTTTTATGCGCAGATTCATTCGCGAGGTTAGGCTTTTTGCATTTTATTTTAAATATTTTGGTTTTGATCACCGATCTGGTCCAAAGCATTGTTGGCCTCGTCTGCGCTCGCTTCTATCGTCATTTCTTTACCATTTCTGACGTGGCAGAGGCGATCGGACGAGTGCATGCTGGCATTGAATACGTCCCGAATTTTCAAACTCGTTTTTGGATTAAAAGGACATGGTCAGTGCCAGAGAATATTCAAAAGGGAGAGAGAAAGGGAGGAATTCTTTCCAAGAAATAGTTACTGGGTTTGACTGGGCGTTTTTCATCGATGAAAAAATCGCTTTGATTTGTTCAAGTTTGGCATACAGAGCAACTCTTTTAGGGGTCGCATTGTTTGTTCATGTCCACCCAGTCGCAGTGAAATTGTGTTGGACTTTCTTAAGAAAACCACCGAACATATGCAGAAAAGGCTAGTTGAACAGTGGGAATTGGTCAAAGGACGCCAATCTACGGACGAGGGTCAATTTTATTAAAAGAAATAAAGAAAATAATATTTTTAATTTAGAAACGGAGCCAACGGAAGAGGAAATGGTAACGGAAAGCACAATGAGTCTGCTGTCCCGCGAATGCGCCTTATTTGCCTCCACTTTTATTCTCGGCGACTCGTTCTCCCCAAAAAATGCAAAAAAAGAAGTGATCGTCACGCAAATTGCCCAAGTTCTGCTGATGGACAAGGTACAACAATTAATTTGAAAAATGGGCCGACTATCAACGACCAATTGTAATTAAAAAAACGGCCTAAAGGAAGTGTTCCTGGACATTCTCGGACTGCTCGCCAAGCTGGTCACATGCCCCGACTCACAAGCGGCGGTCAAATGCGTTCCGATGCTCAATGTGCTGATAATGAACGTAACCCCATTCGCCTTTTAAACATTCTCTTCCTTTTCGCTATTGCAGTATAGCAGCTCATTTGATGAACAGACCGCCGTGCAAACTCTGATCCATGCCATCCAAAGTTTGCAAATGTATGTGGCCGAAGAACTCGCGGCCGGTCCCATCCTCACACTGATTTTCAACACTTATTCTACTTTCCGACCAAAATATTATGCGCTCCTCGATGTTTTGAGACAGGTAAAGACACATTAAGTCATTTGGACATTAATAACAATATTTACAGGTCCCAAATTGCATGCCCGAGAACATCGAACAGTTTGACCAACGCATAATGGGAATGCAAAAAGACGAAGAAGGAAAAATGCATGATAAAATCAAAAGGGATTTGATGCGAAAAGTGTTGATATCGGTGAAAACTTAAAAAATAAGGGAAAAATAATAATCAACCGTTCAGAGAAAAGTCAAAGTCCAGCATAGACGGAGATGCTCAAACGGTACAGAAGAGGATGGACAAATGGATTGAAACAAAAAGCTGCTCTTGACCGAGAATCTGTGTTCTTCTTATCCCTTTTTTAATAATTTACATCGAGGTGGAGGAGCTAATGCTATTTTCTTTTTATTGTTACTTTGTTTATTGTTGTTTTATAATAACAAGAAAAGGAATTCAACTCCAATTCGGAATTGATGATTCGCCGAATATGTGGAAAATTCAATAGTGAAATCAGAATTAAAGCGGATGTCATCGCAGTTGGCGGGTCACCTCTCTCATCCCTTTCGTTCGTTCGTCTTTTCATTTGGCCCGCTTCGCCTTCGATTGCGGGGTACCACCGGATGATGGCTCCTTCCTTTTTGTTGTTGTTGTCGCTTCGGCCTTTTCGGCGGCTGTTGTCTGTTTCTTCCGTCCTCCCCTTCCCCCCGAGGCGCCTTTTTGCTCCAATCCCAAGTCGCCCATTTCCTTTTCCACCAACGAAATCAAAATGTTGCAACGACGCTGCAATTCCTACAAACAAAAATTGCTGTCCATTAGTGATTAGACAACCAACCATTGTCGTCCGTGACCGGATAAACCAATCGAAGCGGAATTGCGGGGCCGTCCGAATCTTCTGACGCAATTCGTCGTATAAATTTTCATTGTCAAGACCAATCTCGTAAACGTTATAGAGAAGGAATCTGCAAATATTGTAATATATTGTAACTTTGACATGTGATGCACACCCGAAATTACAAAAAAAAAAAATTTCAATGTGCCCACCTAATGCCGTATTAACATTGAAGTAGACCTGTCTTCTTCCTCCGTGTAATTTTTGCATTTTCCCGTGCCATATTGAAGACGGAGTTGATGCTGGGGCGCCTTGTATTTATTGATCTTTGCCTCCAGTGCTTGTTTGATCGCCTGTCTTTTCTGAATGCGTTGTTCGCCACGTTCAATCTGCGCTCGATATTTCTCTCCATCCGTCAGATCGTCAATTCGCCTCCAGAATACTTTTGCATATCTGACGACCTGTAAACGCAAAAAAAAAAATATAAATGTAACCAAGGTGAGGTAAATGTTTATTCGAACGTTATAATACTAGGCCCAAAAAAGTTTGGAATCCGGGTAAGTCCCTCTTGCAATTCCCCCAACCTTCTCGTTTCCAACCTCGTCGTACGACTTTGTCTCCACGTCGCGGGCGATTGCTTGCATTTCGTTTCGCCCGTACCTTTCATTAGCATTAATAAATTGGCGAAATTCTCTCTTGGACCAATCAGCAAATTCGTTGCTCTCCAGCAATTTGTGCCTTTCCTCCTCCTCCTTTTCCGTCAATGGTTCGGCAGTGTCAATTCTTTCCTGCTCCTCAGTTTGCGCCTTTTCCGCCTCTTTTCCTGCCAAATCTTCAGGGAGCGGCGTTTTCCAACCTAAAATTAAACTCTAATTCGATAGCAAAGCAAAACGAACCGATGGATTTTCGGAAGTGATAGACTTCCTTGTCGAGCAGTTCGACCAACCGTTTAGGATAGAATTGGAAGTCGTAAATGTTCGGGAAATTTTTCGGAAATGGTGCCCTCGTCTTTGCATCGGTGCGTTGGCCGACTCGCATTTGCTCTCTGAAAATTGAAAGTCGACCAGACGCATTATGAGTTGATCGTCAGTCCACTTACTTGTAGTACAAGTCAACTTTGTAGTTGTTTGTCTTTCGCTCCCTTTTCGGCGGCTCAATCCAATAGTCGCTAACTGCGGCCCGCTGGTCCGCCTGTTTGCGGTAGTCCTCGCCTTCAAATTGGTAAACGCTGTACGTGCCTTCCTTTGTGCCAACGGTGTCCAGCGTAAAGTTGCGCAGTGACGACTCACCAAGTTTATCGAGTTTTTCGTTCAACACCTCAAAAAATTGGGGAATGGGCTTGGAGATAAGGTGGCTTCTCGGCGTGGATGTCGGCTTAAATCCCCGATCAGCACAAACCTTGGTCTTTTCTTCAGCTTTTTGCAAAATACTGTCGATATCTTCGTCCGTTATAGTCGCTTCTTTTCCGGCGAAAATTATATTGGCGCCGTGGCGAATCATCGCAAGCATTTCGTCCTTGCCGAGTACCTTTTGGTTCTCGGCAAGTCTTCCCTAAAATGGATGCTTAAACTTGAAAAGACTATGCCCAACAAAATTGTGGCCAATTATTTGCTTGTTTTGACACCTGTTGGATGACAATGTTGTCGAGACGGAGTTTCATCTCTGCCTTCTCGATTATCCGTTCGTCAACCGTACTTTGAAATTAAAAGGAGTGAGTTTCACTTTCACTGGCGTTGCTTACTTTTCGGTGACGAATCGGAATATGCGCACTTGTTTAGTTTGTCCAATTCGGTGTGCTCTGTCCATTGCCTGGAGGTCCACTTGCGGGTTCCAATCGGAATCATAAATGATTACAATGTCGGCTGTCGCCAAGTTAATGCCAAGACCGCCCGCCTAAAAGTCCGTTTGGTCAACGAAATGCGATCGATCATTGTCCCATATCCGTACCCGTGTAGTCAGCATGAAAACAAACTTTTCACTGTCCGGCGCATTGTATTCGTCGATGGACTTTTGTCTTTCTACGTGCGGAGTGTTTCCGTCAAGGCGGCAGTATTGGTAACCACGCCTGGTAAAAAGAGAGAGAGAGGAAATAAAAAGGGCAAATCAGTGAGTGCAATTCAACAACGCACCACCAACAGTAATCCTCAAATATGTCCAACATGCGCGTCATGGAGGAGAAAATCAGCACGCGCGATCCTAAAAATGAGGGAAGACTATTGTTCGTCTTTTGTTGCTATAATTCCCTCGATTTTTTTTTCACGAGCCACGAAATTTCAAAGCTTTTGGACTTCTCACTTATGACGTAAGCAAAAAAAGCAGCGCTACGCTGAGACTCGGTTCGGCCAATCCTCCACCCCCAGAAAATTTTAGGTATAGGTAATGCTCCATTCATTTACCTTGCTCTTTGAGACGGACCAATAGTTTATCCAATAATATCATTTTGCCACAGTTTTCCACCAAATGTTTGTCCGTTGTGTACGGCGGGCCCGGCTCAGCACCGTCAAATAAATACGGATGATTTGAGCTAAATTCGGAAGAATTGCAGAAAACTGTGGGATAAAACTTCAATGATCTACCATTTCTTCAAGTGCATCAGAATGTACATAAGGCGTGCCTTTTCGAGTTTCCCGGAGGCGTTCAGAATGTGAATGTCTTTCATCAATATTTTGGTGTACCATTCGCGCTGCAACTTCGACATTCCGACGTACACTTTCAACTCTTTCTTCGGCAAAAGACTTTTCTCAACATCGGACTTCAGACGACGGAGCAGAAAAGGCTTTAGAATCTGAGAGAGAGCATCAACTAATAATAATAATAATAATAATGGCTTTAATCCTTCCCTTTAAACCCGTTAAGACCTCTCCCATTTCTATTCCCCCATTTATGTCAGTCACCTGATGCAAACGCGAAACCAAGTCGGAATTTTGTTGGACAAGAACGTTGTCTTCGGTGAACATCGAATCAAAATGTTCGGCGTCGGAAAACTTTTCAGGCAGTAAAAAGTTAAGCAGAGCCCAAAGTTCATGCAAATTGTTTTGGAGTGGCGTTCCGGTGATGAGGAGGCGGTTTTTGGACTTCAGCAAACGCACCTAAATATTTTTGAACAATTGAAAAGTGTTGAAAGGCGAAACAAATAGACCATTCCGGATAATTTGCTTTTCTCATTTTTGATCCGATGTGCTTCGTCGATGACCAAATAGCGCCACATGAACTTCTTTAAAACACTCAGCGTTTTCAACACCATTTCATATGAAGTGACCAAAGCCTTAGAAATTGTTTGCAATGAAAGAATAAATCGGCCAAAAAGTAATGCACCTCAAATTTATGGGGTAAAATTTGCTCCTGAATTATTTTGTTACGCATTTCCTGGTCACCGATTAAACAGCACGTCGTTATGGAAGGGCACCAACGTTTGAACTCATTGTCCCAGTTCTGCAGTGTTGACTTTGGCACAATTATCAGAAAGGGGCCGTTCTGATGCTTGTAAAGTCTAAAAAATGGTCTTTTCATGCATTTTCCAATTGCGTCGCAACTTCAAAAATCCAAGAACGGCGATTGTCTGAAGTGTTTTACCAAGCCTAAACAAGGGGCAAATAAATTCAAATATTCATAAATAATAAACAGGCTTTTACCCCATTTCGTCCGCTAAAATGCCGTTGATTCTGTTGTGTTCTAACTGGATCAGCCAATTCAGTCCGCGAATTTGGTAGTCACGCATCTCTCCATTTTTTATGAAAGGCGGCGAATTCTCAAAAATGAACGGACTGTCGTCGGAGCTTGTGCTCTGTTGCAGCAGCTGTTCGTCCTCCTCTTTCTCCGTCATTCTGTGCCGATGGTCCCCGGCCGTAGCGGATTTTAATGACCCGTCCCTTTTCGCCGTTGTTGCTGTCTTAAATAATTTAAATTACAAAAGAATGTCCTTCCCCAATCCCACCTTTTCCTGGTAGACTTGCTTCTGAACTTCATTTTCGATCTCACTGAGAAATTTGTCTAACTCCGGTTTTGCCTGTAATATTAAGAATTATTTACATTTGACAAAGACAAAAACTAAAACCTTCTCGTCCAATTGGGCATTTCCTTCTTCCATTTTCATGTCAGAGTCATCCAAACTTTTGGAAGTACTTTGTGTCTCCATTTTCTGCTTACAGATTACAAATTTATTAAAAAATATATTTCAAAAATCATATGGAATAAGTTGAATGGAAAACCCTTTTGAGGAATTTTTTGGAAATTTACTATCTGAGGTGAAAATGAAGGAACATAAAGGTGGAATTAAGGTGAATTAAAACACAGTTACAAAAAAAAATTTGACCCGGGGCAGAGGATTAAAAATGTTTTTGGCTGACAGTATCCTTTGGCATTACGTCTTTGTCCTTTCATTAAGCCTGAGAAAAAGAAAGAAAATGGCTTCTCATTTACGCTCGCCATTTGTTTCGCAACTTTTGCCACTGGTCATCGCATTTTCCAACAAATTTTTTTAAATACAATCATAATATAATTTCTTATCAGATCACTTCTTACTTTTCTGTTGATTTACCAAATGAGTCGAAGAAACGAATTTCTTGACGCAAAGGTTTTCCATATTCTTAAATTGAAAACGTTTTTTTTTAGGTTTACATAGGTGGTTTACCAGAGGATGCTACTTCTGAGGAGGTTCTTACCTTTATGTGATTGCGTAAAGCTCACTCCATGAGATCATTATTCTTTTTCTTAGTTGGACGATGCTTTTCACCGATTTGGGCGTATCCGAAAAATTTGGGTTGCTCGTCGCCCTCCGGGGTTCGCTTTTGTTGAGTTTGAGGATGCCAGAGACGCCGAGGATGCCGTGAGAGCACTTGACGGCGCGTATGATTTGAACACTCTTTATATTGTCTACTTTCAAAATTAAGGAGAGTGTGCGGCGTCAAGGCTCGTGTAGAACTTTCTCATGGCGGTGGAAGGGGTGGCGGACGTGGTCGAGGCGGCGGAGGGGGTCGTTATGACGGTGAGAATAAATTACCACATTGGAGATAGTTTTTTAAAGCCAATCGAGATAGTTTTATCAAGATAGTCAATCTTTGGTAGACCAAATCATACTTCTCCTCCTCGCCTTGTCTGACAATGAGTTATGCACTTGTTAAGTGACCTATTTCCGCTTTAGACCGTTATGATCGTGGTGATCGCCATGACCGTGACCGCGACCGTCGTTATCGCTCAAGGTATTGATAGAGTAGTAAGATTGTGCTGTGAATTTTGAGCTTGGAATGGATTACGGTCGAAGAGTGTAAACCTTCAATTTGTCAATTTAGCGACTCTGCTACAGCAACCATCCCATCTTGTCCTCCTGTCCTTCCCGGCATCCTTCCTCAATGCCATTCTCCTCAATTCACCCTCAAAAATGAGCACCATCTTCCAAGCTCAACCCTCACATTATGTGCCACTCATCCATCCACCCCATCTCTTCTCAGCCATCTTTTGGCATCCCTCATCCTTCGCAGCAGCAGAAACAAAAAATTCATCCATCCATCCCAACACATTTAATGGTTTCTCATTAATAGGATGGAAAGCGTGCCGCATTGGCTTTATAAACCCCTCCACTTTTTGATTCACAATCTCCTCAATAATGAATGATTCCTCCGGTTCTATAACCTTCCCAACAGATCACGTTCTCGCACACCCCGTCGCTCTCGAAGCCGCTCGCCACCGCTCCGTGAACGAAGCCGGTCTCCGAGCTACAACCGCCGTTCTCGCTCGCGTTAAAGTAAAACCTAGGAACTAAGAGACGGCGAATCAAAAATATTTTCAGCGATGGTGTGGCAAATGCTTCACGACGGCTTATAAATTGAACTGACATGGTTGGGATTCTTAATTCATCTTATGTTATTTCGAAGCTTGTTCAGTCCAAATTCGTCGAGCCGATAAATAAATAAAGACTGATTTATCGATTTATTCGTACTTAAAAATAAATTCGTCGAAGATGGGGCGTCAGACAGGCCAGCTTATCCGAAAAACGGTTTTCTGATCACTGTTTAGGTCTCTCCCTGTTGTTGCAAGGTCATTTCCTTGGTCGATTCAGTGACCACTCCAACTGGTGATTCACTCTTCTCACTCATGCCAGTATTTTGGTTCCTCTTCGAAATGCTTTCCGTCAGCATTAGTCGGCTTGCTCTTCCGGTCCTTTGTCCCCCGCTGGTAAAGAAAGCCGCGCGTGGCACAAAACTCGCGGTTTTTGTGTTCTGACGTTTCTGTCGGCTTTCATCTGATAAAGTAGCTCTGGGATGTTCGTCGGCATTCCTGCGACGGCAAAAGGCTTGTAAAAGTCTAAAAGACAGATTTTGAATCCACTCAAAACATCACCTATGTTCGTCTGTTGTCAAAATTTTCTGTTTGGATGTCGTCTCCGTCTTCGATTTCTTTGTCGGCGGTGGGTTGCTCAAATAGACTTCAATTTTTCTTCCCCTAATCTCCGCTCCATCCGACCCCATCAAAGCGGCGGAAGTGCTTTGCTCATCGGCGAACTCAACATATGCACAGCCTTTGGAACGCCCATTCCATTTGGTCACAATTCGCGCGTCCACCACTGCTCCAAACTTGCCGAAAAACTTCTACAAATGAAAAATCAGCTAATGAAAATATCGTGTTCTCTGCTCACCTTGAGCTCTTCGCATGTGCAAGACCAGTCGAGCTTTTTCACAAACAATTTATTCTTCTCCAATCCGGTGTTATAGGGAAACAATGCCCTCTCCGGTGAATTCGAAGGCCTCTTTCGCTTTTCTCCCACCATTTTTTTGCTTGATTCGGGAATCATATCTTTATGATCTTGTTGGTTTTCTGCTATTTCGTCTTCCTTTTTATTGTCGTCAGTCAAAGGGGCAATGCCCGGAATGAAAGGGCCCATTGGGATGGCGGAAGTCTGAATGGAAAACATAACAATGTTCAGAATCTTTTTTTTATTTTCAGTTGAATTAGCCTGCCTCAAAGGTTGCCGGTGTGTCTTCGCTGTTATTTTTGTTGTTGGTGCCTTTGTCATTTTGGTTCCCTTCTCTGTCCACGTCCATTGCCCCTTCACTTGGCCTCGGCTTTCCATTTACTTCCCTCTCCGTTTTGCCCTTCTGCTGATCACTGTTGTCTTTTTGTCCCTCTGTCCTACGCTGTCCGTTCGTCTCTTTCCCTTTCGCGGTGTTCTTTCCTTTTTTGTCCTTCACTCCCTCCCTTTTGGTTGCCGCATTTGTTTTCTGTCCGTCCGATTCTCTCCTTTGTCGCATCGGTTTTTGTTGGGGTTTGTTGTACTGCTGCTGCTTCATCCGCGCGTTGTATTCCGTCGCCTTGGCGTTGACCCGTGCCAATGCCAAGTCCAATTGTTCCCGCGTCCCCTCTTCGCGTTCAAATTGCACAAATCGACCAAAAATTTCTTCCTGACGGTACGCGACCGCGTCAAGCGCCTTAAAGAAGAGACGACGCGCGTACTCTGTAAGATTATAAAATGTCCTTTTTTATCATATGAAATGACTTGCCCGCATCGCCGTAGGCGCGTTCAAGGGAAATCGCCTCAAGCCAAGGGTATGCCGACTGTTCCTCCTCGAGCAATTTGTTCCAAATTTCTCGCGCCTGAACAAAAATTTTGAATGGTCTTGTGTAAAAAACAAGCGAGTAGAGTACCTGCTCAATTTTCTTCAGCTTGGTATATAGGAAATAGGCAAAATTCTTCTCAAATCGAATGCTAGCATCTGAATATCCTTCGAAACATTCCTCGAGAAAATTCGAACCTTCGCTGAACAGCTCCTCCACGTTCGAGTAGTCGAGAGTACCTATGATTACTTTTATTCTATAATTTGATCAGAAAGTGCCTGCAAATGAGGGGAAGATGGCTTTCGAAAGTTAAGCAGTAAAGATAAGCGTTGACGTTCCTGTTATTATGTAAATTAAGCATTTTTGTGAAAGGCGCAAATGTCTGCACACGGTTTCGGCGGGGTCTTTTATCTAGGGCAGTTTTGGTGTGAACCGGCTTTGTTCTTTTTGAAAAAATTTCCAATTTATTTCATGCATAAAACGGCTGTATGGGACAAAGCATACTATTATTCTCTGTAGTACTTACTCTGTTCCCTCTCGGCGAACCGTCGAGTCAAATAAATAAATGTTGTGTACAATGAAACCATTTGCCCTTCATCTCCAATCGCTTCCTTTGCCTGCTCCCAAATGGGAATCAGTTCTTCATATGAATATTGACCACTCTTTTCGGCATCCAACAGTGCTTTCTGCAACTGTTCAACACTTGTTTTCTCTTTATGATTCATCAAGGATCTGCTTTGTTTGAATAAACAGCTAAACGAATATTGCAAACATGCACAATCGAATAAAGGCAGTAATTGTAAGACAGACAAATTTGGTGGTACAACAGTTTTCAATATTTTTTATTCTTCACTATATTCGTAACAGCATTTTCTACTCTGTTTCTTTCAAAGTAAAATCAAATAATCTAATTTTAAAATTTCCTAAAAAATTTATCAGGCGCCTAGGACACCGCCGGACGCTCGCACGACTTGTCCCTTTAAAAGAATCCCTAAGAACATTAATATTCTGTGGGATAACAGAAATTCTGTTCAATTGAGAATTCATTCACTGATTTTATTTACAATGTGATTTTTTTGAAAATGGAGAGTTCGCCTGCAAAATGAGGCTTTTGAAAATTCATCAGTGTGCAACATCACTTTTCTGCTTCACAAATTCCATGCATTTGCTGGGGTCGGTGGGGAAGAATTCCTGGCTTTTTGACATTATCCTAAAAATATGTATGAATTTCCGCGGACTTATTGTACAATTAAAACTACACCTTTTTAGCCCGTGTATATATCTGAAAATTGAAAGATTGACAATTAACTTGAATCCATTTAATACTTTCTCTGCGTCTCATCATTCATCACATGAGCAACATTGGACACATATGCCTTTGATGAGCCAGGACGTTGGTGAATGCCCGACCGTGTCACTCCGACGGGCCAAGGCGCATTGCCAATTGACCTAAAAGAAGACAGAGCGATTAACACAATGTGATTTGGTAACGAAAATGGCACCTGAAAAACATTCACTTACATCTCCATATAGGCAGTGCTTGCGACGATGTAATTACGATCAACGACACAAAGCCTATAAAAATCTGATTGAATTCCGTTGGACGACCGCACCAATCCCCCAAAAATTTAAAATTAACTGTACAACAAATAGTCGTTCTCTCAACATATCTTAAGTAGAGAGAACTTGAGTCAAGTCGACTTCTTTTTTTCCTTCGTTTGTGTCATCAAATGCATAAGTTGGGGCATAAGATGGGACTCAGTTGAAGGAAACATTTCGCACTTAGCTTTTTATTGTCAATGCTGCCTTTTATGACATCATGTCTAAATACGCTAATAAATAAAAGTCTGTGCCCACTTGGTAATGTTCGTCAAATATTGACGGATGTCGTTGTTCACCGTATACTTCTCCAGAGACTTCATCAACGGAGAGAGGTGTTCCACCGTTTGCTTGTGCATTCCTGCCTGCACTTTGCCCATCACACTTCGCTTTATACTCTCATCCCGTGCGTTGAGCTCTTTACCCCAGCGTTTTAAAATATAGGAAAGAAAGGCACGGATGAGGTCGCAGTCGGCCTGATCATTGCCAGTGCCAAGTAATGGTGCCCTTGTCTGTAAGTAATAACAACAATATATGTTTAGCAAGTTAAGCTAGGATACCAGCAAAATGGAACCCCTTTTTATGTTTCGGTATGTTTCGTTAGTGGAACTCCTCCTGTACCCTCCGTCAGATTATCTAACAGACTGACCACAATCTGATCCCAGCTGGCGTCGTCCTCATTCTGTTGAATTTGCACGTCGTGCCTTCCCATCTCGTCTTTGCCTCGTTTTCCCCTGATCACTTGCTCCATCAGCTCCTCATTCTCCACCTGACTGAGTGCTGCCTGAAAGTCATTCTGCCATCCATCATTCTGTTCCGTTCTTTCAATCTCCAAGCGTCGCAATCTCTTCAAAGTCATCGCATCGGACTCGCCAAAAAGCCGAATTGGTTGTCCCCTGGACCTCAGTCGACGCACAACTTCTGGCCGTGACATCGAATCCGACGAACCCTTTGATGACAGTTTTGCATCCAAAATATCATCGGTATTTAAGCCTTTTGTGTTGTGCTGTTGTTCCTTTTCCAACTGTTTCTGTCGTTCTAAATAAGCATCTCGCTCCTTCTTGAACAGGTCGGCGTGTCTGATCATTTTCGCACCACTCTAAATGATCGCCTATTTTTATAACGCGGTATTAATGTTACCCTATGTTCTATCGCTATGTCCTCAATCTGCTTCCTTTTCTGAGCAATTATTTGCAACAAATCCATTATTCTAAAACGAATACAAAGGTGATTTGTGATTAAGGTTCCAAAATGAGAAAAGGTATTGAACATCAGTGCAAAATGAATAAACAAATAAACGGGAAGAAAATGCTTTCTTTCGCAATAATAATACAAAAAAAAAAAAAAGTTTAAAAATAACAAAAAGTCAAAATCACGCAATTAAATAATAGGGCATGTCTGAGTTGTAAACTGATTCAGACACTCACGATTCAAACACAAAGTATTTTAGATCTTTTGGCTGGCAGTTCCTCCTCCTTTTCTTCCTCCGATTGCTCCCGCTTTTTCTGCTCATCCGATATGGTTTTGGTCTCTTCCTTTGCTGGCACTTCTTTATCCGACTCTTTCTTCTGCTCGTCAAACATCTTGAACTGATCGCCAGTCAATGTGCTGTCGTTGAAGATGATCAGCTTGAAGTTTAGCTTTTGACCAAAGTCGTCGCATTCCAATTGAGTGCCGTTCAACACGCCTAACGAACCAAGCGAACGGTCCATAATGGAATCAGTTTCGCCCTCTTCACTAGAGAGCAGAATCCGATGGGTTTGACAGAGATCCGTGACATCCGGCTTGAGCATATTCAGGGCACCGACTAGCACATTTTGACGGAATGTTCTGAGCAACATTTCATCCAATTTAACATGGACAATTACCTTAAAGAAAATGAACTCGAAAGGAAAGGATATGACATTTATGTAACAAAATATAATTGTACAAAGGGCCTACTTCGCCTTTGTCAGAACAGACATAACACTTCGGGAACGGAGGTGTGGGTTCCTGGTCCACCAGTATTTTGCCTTGAGGGTTTGGTTGTCGCTTGATAAAAATCTAAAAAAATGAATTTCCATGGGAAACATTAGAGATCAGTGCTAAAGGGTCAATCAGTAGTATTTTTCGATAATATCGAAAATATCGTATCGATCGATCTCTAAAATACACCATATGCGTGCAAGGGGGGCGGGGGCAGTGCTTGAGCTTACAAAGTACGATTGATCCCTCAGAAGTAAAAATTGTTACAAAGAGAAAAAACAGCAACTAAAAAAAAACTTCCTCGCTTCAGAAAAGCAGATGCCGCCGAAAAATTAGATGAAATTTGTTTTCCGTAGGGGCAACGAGGCCAAAAATAAGAAAATTCTGGAAAAAATTTGTCAGCATCGTAAAGATCACAACTGGGATTTTTTTGGATATTTTCGTGATTTTAAGATATTTGCAAAGGACCCCTCCTCCTTGCACACCTATGATAATAAACACATGCATTCTATTGAAACTAATTACCGTTCGGCATTTGCTCAGTTGGCCCGCAACAATTTTCAATGCCTCAACGACGATCATCCCGGCCACACAAGCGTTGGTAGTGGCAATTGCCGGAATAATGTTACCAGCCATAGCTAAAGGTTCAAAAGTCTAAATAACATCATCACCAGGAAAACCTTTCAGGTCGAACAATGGTTTTGTGCCGATGCAAAAAATGTGTGCTCGCAAATTGGCACAGGCCGCAACAAATTGCATTGCCGGGTCGTCGTCTTTGTCCCAGACAAGCAGTCGCTTTTCCTTGACAGCCTCTCGGTATTTTTCGCCTAACGCAAAAAGTGAGTCCTCAAAAAGTTCGGCCCATTTCGATATGCCCCAATGTTCATTTGCGTTCTCATTTGGCCGACTGCCGCCGAGGCCTTAAAAACATTTTAAGAAAGGAGCAAATCAAAACGCTAAATGTAGAACCTTCGCCGATAATTTCCACAAAATGAATCGGCGTTGGCTTCTTACGCTCTTTCCAAAGGTCGGCCATCGAAAGTAAATAATCAATGTCGTCGTAAAACAGCTAAAAGTATTTGCGTTTTTATTGTAAAAATGTTCAACAAAGGGCCCGTATTGGTCGAGTTCCTTTGGCGCGAAAAAGTTAAAAACCGTGGAGCAAACCATATTTGACTGTTTTGGCTCAAATTATGGCATTTATGCCTCCAAAATAATTTTAGCACAATTCTGCGAGCTATTTGTTGATTTTTATATGGCCTCAAAACAGGAAATCATCCTAAAAAATTCCAACACCAACATAATGCTAAATGAGGACATACCTTCTCAAATATTTGCTTAGGACCATAATTTGTCATCTCCGCAAATTGTCTAGTGCTCATTTTGTCATTGCTCTCATTTTTAGCACTAATAAAGTCATTGTCAGCCGAACCAACGCTTCCATTTTCTGTCGCTCGATCAATATCCATGGTTTGAGAGTTGTTTTTGTCGCCAATTCTATCGGAAATGACTGTCTCGGGTGAAACGTCATCATCTGGATCACTTTCGCCAAAAAGTTGACTTAAAGGAAAAATAGTTAATCCAAAGGTGATGGTAATGGCGTAGCCAGAGAAGGAATTTTTCCATCGCCTCCATAACACAACCCTTTCGGACAAATCATTGGTTTGTGTACTTGAATAAACTCTTTGCCCAAACAACGCAATGAATCATTTCTGTCGGAGTGTTTCTGATGGTACAACTTGGGTATGTCTTTTGGTTTGGTTTCGCAGTGCAGTCATAACATTCGGTGCGGCCCTTCAATATGACTCCCACTTGGCCCAAGTATCCGGCGGAACCGCTTTCAATGAGAGGGACACCGGCAACTAAACAGAGTCTATTCACGTGGCTTCGTGCCGCTTAAAAGGGGAATATTTTGTTAAAAATTCAAATAAAAACCATGGCCGACCTTTGTTGTCCAAAGCGTTCATAACGAAAGAAAACTGACGGAAGAAATCAATGCCAAAGTGTTCACTCATAATTGAATCATGATAAAAGGTAATGTTGACATCGGGAGCAATCTTTTTGACTGCATCACTCGCCACTTCCGCCTTGGGCTTCCCAACATGTTTTTTGCGAAATAAAAATTGACGGTTCAAATTACTGATGTCAATAGTATCCAAGTCGATCTGAAAATTTTGAAATATTTTAGCATCAGATAAAGCAATAAATGACTAACTAAGTTCAATTTAAAAATGTTAAATTTCGAGCACTTTACCACAGTGATGTGTTTGAAACCAGTAAGTGCCAAATTCTTCAGAAGCTCACAACCAATTCCACCTGCGCCAATAACGAAAACTTTGCTGTTGGCAAGACGCTGAGAAAACGTTGGGTCGCAATAGCTTATCTCTTTCTCGTCCATCAATATCAATTATATCTTGAACAAAGTATGGATAAAATAAGAATGTAATGATGGCACGGTAATATCCTATTCATTTCAGCTCAGTTTGTTTTTCAACCCTAATTTACACGAGAATTGACGGGAGCGCAGGGTACAATGAAATAAAAAACGAACCGGTCCGAAGAGACTCGGGCTTCGTCCGATGGCACAAGCAAAGAGATTGAAAAAGTGGAGTAATTCTGAAATTAGAATTTTTAAATTTACAAGCATAACGCCAAATATAAAAACTTTCTTCAAAAATTAATATTTTTTTATTGTTTTTTCCTTTGTCGGCTATGTAATACTCAAATTTTTTAAACTTTTAGCTAATTTTAATTCCGTGTTTTAATGTATTCCAACATAAATGATGCAATTTCGAAATCAGTCGAAGTTTTTGAAATTGGAATCAGAAAACAATTCAAGCTTTACAAAAACAAAGACTATAATTGGCGCTTAAATGTTATTGACCCGCACAAGGACAGCCCGTCCTGTTCAGTACAATCGTTGTCTGCTTGGGCTCATGACAAGCGAAAATGCACCGCTGATGAGCCATTTTCTGATCATCAAGGAAAAATGGATGGACTGAGTTAATCGAATTTATTCCTACTAAATTGGCTAATTCCCTCTGGGCATTTTTCTAATTGTCTTTTTGATTAAGTCTATTTCAGACCCTTCACTGAATGGATGGTCTCCATTTTGTCAGATCGCCCATCTGGAATGTTCATTCTCTACGATGTATTTTCACTCGAGGAACAACTTCATTGGCTGAGGCGAACTCTCTTTGAGTACCCCGAGCCGCCGAATGTTACCAATTTGGCGTCCATTGGCATTTATACCGGTAGTAACGTTTTCAAGATATGCGGAGCTGATAAATTGCGTTGGACAACACTTGGGCACGATTACAATTGGACCAGCAAAGAATATTTGGTGGGAGATAAGGCACTTCCGGCGGAATTGAAACGAATTTCCCAATTTATTGTCCATGGTTAGTTTATGATTGCTTTTGGCAGAGGGAATGCTGTTTGTTCAGCGCTTGGCTTGGGACCGTTTGTGCCGGATGCTGCTATTGTCAATTACTACCCAAAGGGTGCCAGCCTTTCACCCCACGTGGACAGGTCCGAAAGAGCAATTTGTTCATTTTTAGGACTGAATGGTCCGTTTTAATATCAAATTTCAGGTCGGAAAATGACCTCAGCCGTCCGCTTGTGTCTCTTTCCTTTGGTCAATCGGCCATTTATTTGAGCGGTGGCCTTTCGGTGGACAGTCCCGTCGATGCTTTGCTCCTTCGTTCTGGCGACATTTTGGTGATGAGTGGACACCAGCGACTTGTCTTCCACGCAGTGCCAAGAGTTCTCAGCGGCGAAACTTTGTTTGGCAATGTGCCGGAAAAGGAGGCGGAGGAAGTCGTCCAATACGCAAATCGATGTCGAGTGAATTTAACTGTGCGACAAGTGAATGCCCAAAGTGATGATTGACTAATTCAAATTGACGAATCGAGTACTCACTTCCTGCTTTTGCTTCCCCCCCCCCCTTAAAATTTTGAAAATTTGTCCTCCGGAGTTCTCGGGGGGGGGGGATAATGATTACGAATTTGATATTGTTTTGACGTTTCACATCTTTAGTCATAAAACAAATCCTTGTTTTTAAGCCTGGCCCCCACTCCGCTACTCACATGGACTATAAATATATTTGGGGTTGGTTATGGTTCATTTCCTCCGTATCTTCTTCACAGAGAATCGCCACGAAATTCGCCTCCATTTCATTGAAATCAGCCCATTTCCCCTCGCCTTGCCCCCGGCGCCGCCCGTCACACCACACGCAGTTGCTGCACACTTTCCCTCCCCGCCGGCGTCGTCGTCTTTTTTTTTTCTTCAGTTCGCACGTGCTGTTGTTATTGTCCCTCCTTCTGCCCCCGTCTAAATCCTTCACTTTTTCTCAGGCCCCACGTGCTTAAGTTCAACCCAATAATCAGCAGTGCTCTGACAAAAGAGGGGACGGATGATTATTGGCTTCTGCTGGTGGCAATCTCAACAAAACAGTTTGATCATTTGTTTTGATAATGTGATCCTCCGCCCGCCCCCTTCGGCGTAAATGACAAAATTCATTTTATGTATTAATCCTTCCCAATTATTGCATCAGCCAAACGCAATAGCAAACGAACACTATTCTCATCCATCCCATTCAGCCATTTTTGTTGTCACGTTCCTTCCTTTCCTTCCGCCGCCCCTTTTGCCTCCTCCGTCACATTTCCCCCGCTTTTGCCTTTCATTTGCTTTAATATTTGTCATTTGTGTGTACGCGTGCATCGAAAAACAGCAATTTGATAGAGAAAAGGAAAGAAAGGTTTATGAACGGTTGGCGGGGGACATTTAGGAATTTGAAAAATATTGCAAAGGACGCACTGTTTCATTGCCCAACCTCCAAATTCTCTTTTGCCGCCCTCCCATTCTCATACCTATCAATCTTGTTGCCCTTCTAGACGACTCAGTTGCATCAGCTTTCTCAATATCAGTGGGGGCGGGGGGACAAAAAAAGAGAGGGGGGAATTGGGCGATTTTGTCAAATTTGAAAATGTGGGGTAGGACGGTCTCTTATTAGGCGGAGTCCGATTCCGATACAAAAGCATCCAAAAATAAATGTTGTGATCAGTCCCACTTGTCTTTCTATTTTGCTCTTTAGCCTTTAATATATAATCAGTGTTTGTCGGACTATCAGTCCGTAAATGAATTTATTAATGTATTTCCAATATTTGGTGTTTTTTCTTCCCCTCCCCCAAGGGGCTAAAGGCAATGATGACTTTTGCGCGGCTTTCTTCCCTTCTCCGTGTCCGTCCTTCCACTTCTTCTTCAACCTCCATTTCGTTTTTCTTCAGTCTTCCCAATCATTCCACAGCTTCCTCAATTCCCTACACAAGTCGGGGAGTGCCAACGATTGGCATCCGACGGGAGACAATCAATGCATGGGAGGTGAATTGAATGAATTGATTTGGATAAATGCCCTCAAAATCGTCTCAATCGACTCGTTTCGTGTCTTTTGCCTATTTATTGGCTACCCTTTGAGCACTGTCCTCTCCCTCTCCTCCGCTCTTTGAAAAGTGCCAACTTCAATTCAGAGAAGGGCTCCTCTGTCGCCTAACCACGTGAAGGTGCTGACCCGAAACGGCATACGCGTGCTCATTCAGCCATCCAACCGAAGGGCCTTTCCCATCCAGGATTACATTGGTGCCGGGTTTGTTGTCCAAATATGGCACCAATTTCCACCAATGCTTTGTTTGCATGTTCAGTGCGTGTGTGCAAGAGGATCTCTCTCCGGCACAGCTAATCCTTTCCGTAAAGCAAGTGCCGGCCGAGGATTTGATCCCCAACAAAACATATGCCTTCTTCTCCCATACCATCAAAGCACAGCCGGACAACATGGAAATGTATACCGAATACGCACAAATGTTAAAGTTAATTGCCTTTTCCATTTTAGGCTGGACACAATTCTCCATAGGGTCGGTCGGTGGTCGCTTAAATCCCTTTGCCTTCCCTCGGATTCCTTCCATTTTGCCCTTTTTAGAAAATCAGACTGATCGATTTCGAGAAGATCACCGACGATGAGGGCACTCGCATTGTAATGTTCGGAAAATGGTACTGAAAAACATTGGCACGACTTAATGAATGATTTGTATGAGTTGTGTTTGTAGGGCTGGCTACACTGGGTTCATCGACGTTCTGCACGGTTTGGGCCTCCGACTGCTCGCGCTTGGCCACCACACGCCGTTCATTCACATTGCCCTTGCGCACAATTACAGCGACAGGTGGCTCAGAACAGCAGAAGTGAACTGCTTGAAGAGGACGACTAAAAGGGGACTCATTGACTCCCTCCTTCCCCTTCAGTCACATGGCCATCAACGCGGTGCGCGACTGCGGCTACGAAATCGCTTTGAATCGAATGCCCCGCTCAATAGGACCACTTATTTTTGGTCTAACTTTGGGAGGGGGGAGGGGACAAAGTTTGATCGAAGTCTTTTAGTGTTCACGGGCACTGGAAACGTTTCTGGAGGAGCGGTGGAGTTGTTCCGTCATTTGCCCCACGAGTTCATTGATCCCTCAACGCTGGCACAGGTGGCCAAGAAAGGCCGTAAGAGACACTTTTTGTGTTTGCTTCCATCTGATCAATTTTGATCAACCAGAACTGAACAAAGTCTATGGCTGTGTGGTTTCACGTGCCGATCACGTGATCAGAAAGGGCGGTGGCGTCTACGACCGAGAGGAATTCGAAGCGCAGCCGGAGAAATACGTGTCGCGATTCGCGAGAGAGGTGAGAGACGGAAACGCTGACTATAGCGAACGACAGTCGCGAATCTTTTTTAATTTAAAATGCATCCCTTTCACAGATTGCGCCCTATGCCACTGTAATTCTAAACTGCGTCTTTTGGGGTGTCAACACGCCAAGGCAATGCCTTTGTTTTCCCTCATTTTGGCATAATTTATTTGGCATAATTGTAATTTTTGAACAGATTGCTAACCATCCCTGACGCTAAATATTTGTTGACTCCAACTGTGAACAAAAGTTTGGAGGTGCCCAATACTCTTTTATTTTGTAAATGGATTGAATGAATGCCAATGCCAATCTTTCCCCAGGTCCCCGGCTGTCCGTCGCTGCCCCACCGATTGGTATTTCTGTAGTCCTTCCATTCTATTGTATTTCGTTGTCCCATTTGCTGATGGCCATTTGCGACATTTCCGCTGATCCGGGCGGTTCCATTGAGTTCATGACCGAATGCACCACCATTGACAAACCGTTCGTCATTTACGACGCGGACACTAACAGATGGCATGAAAAGTGAGTGCCGTCGCAAGAGAGTCATTTCTGTTTACCTATCAGGGATACCGAATTCCGGTACCTTTTTTGATTCGGGTTCCGGACTTTGTTTCCAGCATCCGATTACATTCCCTAAAACATGACAGTCAATTACCACAATTGAGGTTCTTTCAGTTTTGACGCTCCTTCGGGTTGTCTGATCTGTTCTGTTGACAATATGCCCGCCCAATTACCGGTCGAGGCCACCGAGCAGTTCGGCTCATTGCTGCTTCCCTATATGATGGATTTGGTTGGTTGATTATTCACTCGGGAAATGAACAGCACAAAGCATTCCTTGCCGCCTCAATTCAGTTAAACTGCAACACTGATCAGCCATTTGATTCGCTTCAATGTCGGGATGAGATCAAAAGGGCAATAATCACTTCGGATGGCCAATTGACCCCCGGCTACAAATACATTGAAGAGTTGAAATTGGAACAAAGGTAAAATAGGAAGAAGATAAAAGGCACATAAAAAGTGCAAACAATGCGATAAAATGACAATGATAATGCCCTTTGAATTGATTCAATGAATAGGGAGGGGGTGGTGGCCGATAAATTGATAAAGTCTCATTTATTAATTTATCAGATAATAGCTCGGTCCATGGCCAACTGATTGGGTGTCCATGGCCAACTGATTGGGTGTCCATGGCCAACTGATTGGGTGTCCATGGCCAACTGATTGGGTGTCCAATCGTTCTTATCATTCCCCCCATTTTATCAGACGTTCCGCGCACAAATCTCGCGTGATGGCTGCTAGCTCAAAACGTGTTCTGCTACTTGGTGCAGGAATGGTCTCTCATTTATTTTTACCAAGCAATAACTAAAAACAGCACTTTTTAAAGCCAAAAAACAATTCTCGAGTAGTTATTCCCGACCACCACCCACCATTCATTGCATTTTTATGAATTCTCAAGCAGTTACTCTCGAATAGTTATTCCCGACCAACCACCATTCATTGCATTTTTATTGTTCCCAATTGTGCCCTTAAAGGTGTCCGACCCTCTCGCCAAATATTACGCCGCCCAATCGAATGTCCAATTGACCGTGGCCAGCGACTCGTCAAAGGACGGCCATCGATTGGCTTCACTGGGCACTAACATTGACTCAGTGGTCGTGGACGTGAACAAAGAGCCGGAAGTGATCAGTTCGCTCATTTCGTTCGTTGGAATGGCCGCCACGGCAAACATTTCTTTTAATTAAATTGCCGCACTTTCAGTGAGCACGAATTGTGCATTTCGCTGCTGCCCTTCCCATTCCATCCGCAAATTATGCGAATGTGCATTCGAAACAAATGCAATTTGGTCACCAGCAGTTACATTACGCCCGAACTGCAGGCAATGAACGATCAGTGAGTTGTTTTGTTTGTTTTCGATAGTATTTTGGCGTTTGATCAATCACTTTGGGCATTGTCTATGGCTTTTTACAATCACTTTTGGGCATTGTCTATGGCTTTTGATCAATCACTTTTGGGCATTGTTTTCCCTCCCTCCCTCTCAAAGGGTCGAAGCTGCCGGAATAACGGTGATGAACGAGGCGGGCTTGGACCCGGGCATTGACCACATGTTGGCCATGGTAATGCACTAACCATGTGCACAATATGATGCACTAATCACTCACATGGTTTAGGAGTGTATCGACAAAATACACAGTTATGGTGGCAAAGTGCGTTCCTTCGTCAGTTTTGCCGGGGGGCTGCCGGCCCCGGAAGTGTCCGACAACGCCTTGCGCTACAAATTCTCGTGGAGTCCGCGCGGCGTGCTGTTGGCCATAATGAATCCGGCCCGGTATTTGTTCGACTCGCGCGTGGTGGACATTGACGGTGAAGGTGCAGTGTTAGACGATCTGTACAAAATCGACTTTATGCCTGGCTTCTCGTTGGTCGGATACGCTAACCGCGACTCGACAAAATATGCCGACATTTACGGGGTCAGCGGAGAATGCCAAACTCTGCTCCGCGGCACGCTTCGATACGAAGTCAGAAAAAGTCGGGACAATTATATGTTAACACAATTTGCAATCAAAAGGGCTTTGTCGAGGCAGTCAAAGCACTGAAGGCCATCGGATATTTGTCCATGGAGAGGAAGGATTTCCTAAATCCAATGCAGGGGCCGGATATGACTTGGAAGCAAATCACCGCTTCTCTGCTTAACCAGCAAGTACATCTTCATCCAAATATCAGCGCGTTCACTGATCACTTTTTTTAATTCCTTTACAGGCGGACATTTTTCCCGATTCATTGATGAATATTGTGGCAGAATCATTGGGAAAGGAGAAAATACGGGAAATAAAGGCGTTGGAAGAATTAGGACTGGTAAGTCGGATTAGCATCACACTGATTTGTGATCGGGAGTAACCGTCAAACTCCATCAAATTTTCAGTTTTCCGAAGGAATTCCGGAACGACAAATAACACCGATGGACACTTTGGTAAGAAAATCTTAGCTTGGCCTAGCTAGCATGCATTTATTAAATATGAAAATTTTGTTGGAAGGTGCCCCACTTGGCCAAAGCATTGGCATACGAACAGGGCGAAAGGGATTTGGTGGTGCTGAACCACGACATTGAAGCACAGCTACCGGCAGGAACAATTGTGGGAAATAAACGGACAGAGATTAAAAGGGACAAAGATGAGAATCCGTCTTTTGACAGGAACGCCATCGGATCAGTTTGGTCGCCTACGGGGATCAGCCAACTGACGGATGTTCAGCAATGGCACGCACTGTTGGATACACAACGGCCGTTGTGTCCCATATGATTTTGGACGGTCAGTGGGGGAGGGGGGAGAATTAATGAAAATGGAAAAGCATTTTAAGGGGAAATACAACAACGAGGGATGCTTAGGCCCGTGTCGAAGGCTGTGTACAGGTAAAAGCAGCAGAGAAAACCCCGCCAAGTGCAAAAAAAAAACCGAACAAATTAAGGCCCGCGCTGCAACGACTGAAAGAATTTGGCATCAAAGCGACGACAAAAGTGAGCATAAAGCAATGATTGGGAAAAGGGTGATCAGAAATATGTCAATTTGATAAAGCGTAAAATGCCTGCCAAATTTTTATTGCCTTGTCACAAACAATTAAATCATTTAATGTAAAAATATTGTTTAAAATGGCATCCGAAGTTGAAGCAGCAATGTTTTTTATTGAATGTTCGACAAAGGAATATGTAAATACAAAATGAACAAACGGAGGAATGAATAAGTAAGCTAAACAAATAAATAAAAATGCAAATGAATAGAAATTTACGAAATGTCTGAGGCATTGGAATTTACAATAGGCGAACACCGATCATTTCATTCCAATTCCTTCCATTCGCCGCTCATTCACTTTTGTCGATTTTCAATGTCATCCAAAGTTTGGCTGAGAATGTTTCGCATTGGTCCAGTGGGGAATTGGGCCAATTCCGACCGAATTTCATCGACAATTTTCTTCTATAAAAACGATTTTATTTGTAAGGCAATACGTGCGCGGGTCGTGCTGATTAATGCAAGAAGACAATGGAAAATGAAAAAAACCCGAAAATTGTTGTGAAATTCATTTAAATAAAACATAATTCAGTATTTCCGAGGACCGCGCCACGAAAATAAGCGACAGAAATAAGAAATCACCTGGAAATGTTCAAATTTGTGATCAATTCCCTCGTCCAGCACAATTTGTCGAGCCAATCTCAATTGCTGTTCACTTTTTTTCCCGAAATTCTCACGAAAAATGGCGAGTCTCTCAGGCGCCTCTTTGGACAGTTTGTCCACGAGGGCGCAGGTGATCCAAGTGCACTTTCCCTCTGCCAAATCCGTCAAATTCGACTTGCCGGTAATTTCAGGGTCGCCAAAACAGTCGAGAAAATCATCTTGTGCCTTAATCCAATGAATTAATTATTGTAATTGGCAAGTGTTGTCTTTCCCGTTATGCCTGAAAAAGGTCGCCTATTCGATAGGCCATCCGCCTTAGCATTGTTTGGTTTGTCGGAGTGCAATCGGCCAAATGGAAGCCGACGATCAGTGGGAGAAAGAATGAGTAATGACTAGTCTTGTGCTCCACGATCGCGGAGTAGCGGGACCAGCTGAACGCGTCCAACTCTACGGCGGAAAACGCATTGTTTAAAAACGAAGATTTATGGTGAAAATAACGAAAAATGATCGTTAACGCTGAAAGGAATTGAACTTGAGGACTACCCGGCGGTGCCGATAGGCGCCACCGGAAATTTTTGTACTTATCGAATTTGTATAAAACCCCAACCCACGCGTTGTGTCGGTGTCCAACATTTGTCCAATTACTGTCTTTTGTTTCGCCTAAAAACATTGAATAAAAGTATTAAAGTTCAATAATAATTGCCAAAGGCAGTTAGGTACTTCCGAAAAATCGTGAAGGATGGCATGCATTTTGGGATGGTTTGGAATGGTCTGTCGGATGACATTGTCAATGCCGCAGTCCAGCAAAAGACCGTCGTTGATCGCCGTCAAACCGACGCCAGGCTGACAACGGACAAATAATGAGCACAAACAAATAAGATAAATTGAATCGCACGACAAAAAGGTGCAGTAATTTTAGTACCAATTTGTGCCAGCACGGCTTGCCTCGCCGCCACGTTCCGCCGTCCATAATGTCATCTTCGACGACGAAAAATGTTTGCAACTAAAATGTATCCGAGTGAAAATTGGATGATTTACAAAAACCGATGAAAAATTAGCTTTTTAATTTTTCATTTAAAGTCAGCCATTTTCTTCCAAAATTTTCCCGTTTTGGAACACAACAAATCGTCGCCTGCTTCCACAAACCATTTCGAGGGTCAGCGAAACTTTGACAGCACTGTCCAATTGTTCATCGGATGGAGATGAATTCAGAGCCTTAAGCATTCTCTCTCATTTCTTAAGAAAACTATATATTTTAATTCAATGGATCATCCCAAAAAATTCCCTTAATTCCATTTGCCAAATTCTAAAACAACGACCCAAAGGCCACACAATTGGCTGTTATTTTTGGTTATGTGTATAAATGCGACCAGATATGTTCTGAGTGCCAAACTGCCCCGTGCAAATTTTCCCTCTCCCATTGTATGGTCAAAGAGCCGATGGATGCGATTTCGGCACATCGCCGCCTCAGCGCCGTGCAAATCCCTCGTCAACGAAGTGACCAATTCCGCCCGAACCGCGGAAAGCAGTGACCGAAGCAAATGTTGCGGATTTTTAACAGCATTCGCCAATTTTTTAGCAGCATTCATCTTAAGAGGAAAAAAGACAAATAATCCATTAAATTATGATTATAATAGATTTGATTTCATAAAACAACAAATTTGTTAAAACACGCAAAGAAAGGGCAATATTTATTTCTCCAAATTATGGCAAGAAACTTAAGAACAATTGTATTTATAATGATATGCTTAATTTGGGTCTTCAAAAAGGATAGACATTTTGCTGACAAAAATAGACCGGTTGCCAATATTAACAAAAGTGTCCGACTCAAAATAATCTTTCTACAAGCATTGTAAGAGCAGTCTTGTTGCAATCTTCAACAACAACCAACGGTTGGCTGTCAGCAAATGTCTCATTTTCTCTGTGGCAAAAGGGGTGAAGCCCCGTCAAATGGTCATCAATGTTCGTCCGTCAATTCAGCGCTCCATTTTCAGTCGTCCCATTCATTGTCTTCCGCTGGGGACGGAGTTCCCTCCGAGGAGGAGTCGGAGTCGCCCAGACAATGCTCCATTCGTTTGCGCAAAATTGCGGCCACATCGTTTGAAGTGGCGACCGCGCGTTTCTCCTCCAATTCCTCTTGCTGGCGAACTTTTCTCAGCTTGACGCCCTCTTGGATTTGGACCAACAGAAGGGAACGGCTGTCCTCAAATTGGAAAACGGATATATAAAGTAATATAATTGTGAATGAATGGAATTTGGCAGAGAGGCAATTACTCAATCATTAAAGTCGCCCCATTTTCAGTTAAAAATCCCAAACGAAAAGCCACCAAATCCATCCATTTGCATATTGCGTTTACTTGTGTTCCCGTGCTTGACGGTTTGCGTTGCAAATCTTTTTGCTGATCTTCTTCATTTTGTCCACCAAAAGTTTTGTTTCCTTCATTTCCGCTTTTCAGCATGAAATTTGCTGGAGGCGGTGGGGGCGGCGGCGGTGGCGGAGGAGGGGGCACGGACAAATTGGTAACGGGCGGAGGGATCTGGCAAAATAAAATAAACACAACTCTCTTAACCAATAACATAATTTATTTTCTTTTAACTCCCTCCCCCGCTAACTTGTTGCATGGGTTTGGACTGGAATTGCTGCTGAGACCGTTGTTCAACAGCATCACACCGATGTTGTTGCTGTTGGTTTGCTGTCGGTTGTACTCCACCACCAATTTCCGTCGTCCCATTCGCCGGCATAAATTCGAACTTGCTTCCCTCGACATTGTGTTTCGGCTCATTTGTCGGTGCGTTTGATGATGAGTTTGTGGAACCAATCGGTGAGGAAGACGAGACAGATGGGGCCATGCGCGAGTTCGTCGTGGTCATTGTGGCCGAGAGTGTGCTCTGCGGAGGAGGCGGTGGCAGCTCGTCGTCATCATCGTCCAGGAACATAACCCCCAACCCCGAGGCCAAAGTGTCCGCTGCCGCACCATTTCTGCTTGCGCCAGCGGTTTGACCGGCCTTTACGCCGATGTCATCGTCAAGATTCCGATCCGTCATGCTTATTTGGTGGCTGTTGTCGACGGACTGTTTAGGGGGCCAATTAAGCGATTGTTCGTTAGGCTCTCTTTGCTGTTGCTGCTGCGGAAGCTGTTGCGACCAATTTTCCACATTCGTCGCAATAATTGACATTCCGGGCGGCGGTTGCTGCCCAATTCGTCCCAACATCAAACTTTGTGGAGTCTGAAAATGTAGCCCAATCATGCAGATAGGGACAATTCAGCGTAAGTAGATGCAAACTTGGTACTCCGCGGGAAAGTGCAAGACATCCGCGGCAACATGTGCCGGGCCGAACCCATGGCGTGCTCGGTTCTGTTGTTGGCATTGACTGTTTGGGTGTCCAAACTGTTGGCCAAAGCGCGAATAGTCCGAAGAGCGCGACGAAACGTGATGGGCAAATAATTTGTTGTGCTGCTGGTGTTGCGCAATGTGCTGGTAGTGGTGCTGCGGCTGCTGTTGCTGACGCCGTCGTTGTCGCGAAGGACTCGTCGAAGAGCGACCTCAAATAAGAAATAAAACTTTACCAAAAGGATATTTAGCGTTTAATTCTGTGCGTTATTAAAGCTGGAATTTTCAAAATCGCAGACCAATCGGAAGATTTCAAATCAACCAGTTCCAGTCGCTCTCAATCAGTAATTCGGTTTTTTCAAACAAAACCGAACCGGTAGTTTTAAGTTTAGTGAAATAATGCTATTTTGAAAATACTCGAGTTCGGACCACCTCGAAAGCCCCTAATTTTTAGATCGTTGAAAAAGCTTTTTTTTTGTGACGGCAAAAATGAGTACCAATAATGTGTTCATTTCGTATTTCATTACCTGCTCTTTTCTTCTCCACCGTCCCCCCGTCGCACTCTTTCAGAATTTCGTTGCGCCACAACTCGAAGAAGTAACTCGGATCAGTGTAATAGCGAAGGGCCTCCTTTTCGTCCTCCCGGTATGGATTCAACTGATTGAGTTGCGGAGGAGCATCACAATTTTGGTATTCTTCGAGCAAAGACTGTGGCAACGTTTGGCGGTCAAGCGAATGTTGGTCGATTATGCTGAAGGATTTGAATGCTTTGCGCATCGATGCTTCTTCCAAACTGACTAAACGGAAGAAAGAATTTTGGGTTTTGTACCAAATATAAAACTTTTGGCTTTTCTGAGTTTTTAATTTCCGAAAAAATGAATTCGAATTTTTGACAGAAGGATAAAAGACAGAGTATTAATCGCAAATTTTTAAATGTTTTTGAAGCCATGAATCCGGTCTGTACTAGAAGCCAATCTGATATTTTTTTAGATTAAAGAATTAGCACAACTGACCTTGTTCCACAACACCTTTCAAATTGTTGTTGTTCCCCTGAGTTTGGGATAGCTTTTGTGAAAGTCGTTCGACACGTAAAAACAAAGTATTGGCACGATGGTCAATTTTGAGAGTCCTAAACGTTTTTATGTGAAATTTACCGGAACTAAAATAAAAAGAATAACAAAAAAAAAAAACAAACTCTCGATGTATCTCGGAGAAAATTTGTTCTGCGTGACGACTTAGCGAGCTCAATTGTCGAATTAAATTTGCCAACGTGCCATTTGTGACGCATTGAAGTTCGTCCTGTTGAACTGAGGCGGGCAAGCGATGAAGGCACAAATTAACGGGCGAAACTGAGCGAGTTACCAAAGGCATTTTAAAAAATTATGGATTCAATCTTAAAATGCCATCAAATTTAATAAAATCGAAAAATAAGCGAAACTGTTGCGTAGACAGTTCTTTCTGTGCTTCGATCCGGAAATTTTTGTATAGTTTTTTTTTTTTTTTGCTTTATTCTTTTTTCCGTTAATTTGTTTTGAAGTTTTTCCTCAGGCAATTCCCCAAGGGCACAGTGATAAAAATTCTATACAAAACATCCCGAAATGGTACAATGCCCCATCGCCCAACAAAATTGTTTCAACATTGTTTTAATATGTATAATAATTTGACAGGTAATTCTGTGAGTGTGAGGTAAATGAATAATTATTATTTGCATTTGAGGTGAATTGTTGGATTCATTGCTGTGTTCGTTCACTTCTTTTCGCTCTCCGCTTCTTCTTTTCCTCCTCCCTCTTCTTCTTCTTCCTCCTCATCCTCTTCTTCTTTCGCAGTGCAGAAAATACATTTGGTCGGTTTTTCGCCAAATTCCCTTAAATTATAATTTGTGTTGGTCAATGACCCTTCTGCTGGAAACCCAAAGAATGATTTTGCATTTATGTAAATCAAAATTTTTTAAAGTAATTTTAACCAAAAAAAACACCGATTTTAGCTGTTTATATCCTCATCGTTTAAACTCACCAGTTACAGAAGTCGGGAGACGGTTCTTCTGCCTGTAGGAATCCGCTAAAAAAAGTTGTTTCAATTACAATAATAAGCATGGAATGAATACCCTTTCCCCTCTATGTACTTACTCATTCCAAAATTGATCAAATCCACTGAACGTGTTGAGGGAAATTGTTTAGAAAAATGGAGTTAAATAAAGGAATTGACTGACCCATTCGAGAATGATTCAGGCGAAGAGAGGTCTCTTAAATTTCAACGATTTGTTTTTTTCCATTTAATTTTAATAACTCACTCCAATTTGGCCTTTTTTCGACCGCTCAGCGGTTCATCATTGTCAGTCGTTGAATTGCGCTTCTTCGGGGAAGAACGGGAGGAGTTTTTGAAGACACAGACCGGAAAACGGACAAATTGGTCAAAATGGGAAGACAAAATTGAAACTGACCATTGCGTCGGAGGAATTTCTGTCAATGACACAGAAAGGAACTCGAGAGGCAATTGAAAGGACGAAACTGTGATCAAAAAGGGTCAGACAAATTTAGAAAAGGATGCAGAGAAAAAGGGGAAAAGATAAGAGATGGAAGAGAAAAAGAGGAAGTTAAAGGGAGAAAGTAGAAAAAGGCGCAAAAAGGGAAAATGAATGAATGAGTGGAGAGAGAGAGAGAGAGAGAGAGAGAAGAGGGGGAAAAGCATGAAAGAGAGAGGGGGGGGGGGGGGAGAGAGAAAGGGGGAGAGGAAGGGGAGAGAGCGGGGAGGGGGGGGGGGGGGGGGGGGGGGGGAGAGGGAGGG
>JAKKIK010000199.1:0-41849 GCA_024500135.1 Heterodera carotae
ATATGCCATGCCATTAAAATTTGAAATTAGTTTTTTTTTGCATAGAAAATCTCTGATTACAGAATAATTTTAATTGTCTATGAGATTTTGTAATTAATTTCTTTAAATTTTTGCGTTTATAAAAATGCCAATTATGTGTTTCAGTGTAACATTAATTGCAAGTTTTCATCAACTTTTCTCTTGTACAGCGAACAAAAAAATTTATGATTATATTTGAAAATGATGTCATTTTAATATAATTTTCCTCACAATAAACAATACATCTATTTTCGAATATTTTTCTCATAATTGCTTAGACAACAATCATTTGTGACAGAATGACTCTGCTTTATTTTAAAATCATATTTTATGATAAAATTTTTTGTTTTTAAAAATAATTTGAATTTTTGTTTTGATGGTTTAATGATATTTTGTATTTCAGAATATACTATGATTTATAAAAAAAGTTTTAAGTGTGTTTATTTTTAGATTTTAAATCAATTACGTTTGTAATTAAATACTTGTAAACAGCATATCGTTTCCATAAAATTAATTTAATCGAAAAAGATTAGTTGGTTTACATACAATCAAAGCGTTGTGGAAGGCTTTTCCTCCCGATGGTAATTCCAACGAATAAATTTTTATAAATTTTTATCATTCCTTTTTTTATTCCTATATTTTTAATTATATCTTTTTATTGTTATTATTATTATTATGTTTTGATCATTAAGAATAGTATTTTTAGTCACATTTCAAGCATTCAGTAATGTAACCTTTTGTTCAATAGAAATTATATTTATTTTACATTAATGATATTTCTGTCTATCAATATAGATCAAATTGCCACCAGTTTGCAACTTGGTTTCAGTTAATATTAATTTTTTATTTCTGTTTGGCTATATATTTTTTTTAAATGTATTCTATTTTCCTTTAGTGCCCAAATCAACAGCAACGACGAACAGACTGTCCAGAAAATTCACTTTTCTTATCATGTTTTCTAAATTAGTGTTCTTTGGCATTTGAGCAATTTATTAAATGACTTTGCCGCATTTTTTGCGAATTATTCTTTAAATTATTCTTTCAATATATTTTATTAAGTAATTTGAAATCAAAGAAACTGATCTTCCGGGAAACCCTTTCGTAAGGCTTTTCTGTCTTTGTTTTGCAATTACCAATATAATTATTTTTATATCTATTTGTTTAAAATCAATAATTGGCCTCTATTAGTATCTTTTTTATTTTAATAAATGAGATAGAATTGTTTTTTTATAATACTGTCATCTTGGTTGAAAATAAATGTCAATGTTGACTAATAAGTGTAATTCATTATGCGTTTCAATACTTTAAACTTTACTATATTGTTTTATGTTTTTTTTTAGTATTTATTTAAATAATTTTTAATCTCTTTAAAATAATTTACGTATACTTTATTCGCATATTATTTTGTTTAATTCAACTTTGTTGATATCGACTATATATTATTCAGTTTTCGCTTTCAGGAGAACGAACACGGACTTAACAGTGTTCGACCTTTTCGGGCGATCCTGTCAAACTGTTTTTGGCATGTGCAATTTTTTTGACTGCCAAGTTGGAGTTGCATTATTTAATTAGATTTTACATAAACATGCTTGGATCTCTTCGATAATCAGTTTATAAAACTTTCTCTTATTCTTTTTTTTCAATATTTGACCTCTACAAATATCTTTTGTTTTACAAACAATCAATTTTATTTTAGTAATTGGGATAGAATTAGTACGTAAATTTATCGGATACAATAATCATTACCTTTTATGTTCATTAATTATAAAACAATATTAATTATTTATAATTGTATTCATGCAAAGTAATAAATTATATGTAAATAAATTATTTTGCTGTTATCTTTTGTCATTTATTTTTGACAATTGGATTTATCACTAATTGATAAGGCAATTCATAATGCTCGTGGTTTACTTGAATTCCCTGTCATCGTTTTTCTGTTTAGCCGTATAATATTTATTCTTTATGTCGATTTATTTTTCTTTAATACATAAAGGTGTCTTTAAGAGATAATTATCATTTTGTATTTAGACGATGTTGATTTGCTGATCCTTAGTTTCATTATCCCAAAATGATTCCACCTTTTATATTAGTTATCTCATGATACGCCGCGCATATGTTGCACTTATTTGGTTCCAGCTAGAATTATTTAGCAATTATATTAGTATTTTTTTGTGAGATTTGGTCCTTGTATACAATTGTAAATAATGGTCCTTTATTCAATTATGGATTATGCTCCAATTTTATTGGGTTTGAAACAAATTATTAAACTTGGTAATTACCATCAAATTTGTTAAATTACCTTTATTTTTAATAGTTTATTTTGATAAAAGATAAAAACACGAGCTCGAGAGCTGGAAATGTAAAAAAAGAAGTTGTATTAATTTATTTATTTTTGTATTCTTTTGTTTAAATTAAAATTTGATCTCTATTACAATATTATCTTTTTGTTTATAATCAATTTGATTTTAGAAAATGAGATAAAATTATTAGGTAAATTTATCGCATACAATTATCATTACCTTTTAGTTGATTAATTTAATAAAATATTATTCACACACTTTTCGTCCTTTATTTATTTAAATAATATGGTTGAGAATTTATCTTATCGCATAATAATTTAACAAACTAATTTCTTGTGATTGTCGAACAGCTATGACTGAACGTTATTGCAGGGCAGCAAATCAAGCTGAAAGTTTATTAGCACATTATTCAAAGCCATTTACAATTAAGATAAATTAAATAAATCAGTGTTTAGTCAATATAAGGTGTTTTTTTTATAATTGTATTCATGCAAAGTAGCAGATTATATGTCAATACATTTTAGTTAATTTTTAATCATTATGTTTGGTATTTATTCATTATGATTGCAGGAAGCATTTTTGTGAAATGAATGTGTGCAGCACGGCCATGTTTCTGAACCTCTTCTGCGCACGATGTCCTTGTTGAAAAGACACTTTCCGTCCTTTTATTATCTATTAATACTATGTTGGAGCTTCATCAGTTTATTTGGTTATTTATTATTTAAATACACATTTCGTCAGTTGGATGACATTTAATGACTCTTTACACATTTACTTTTTTGCACGTTGTAATTTCATGAAAAAAATATTCTGATTATGTACAATGATTTGGCGAAATCTCCTTTGGTAGTATTTCTACTAATATATGCAGTAATTTTATGCTTAGAGAATATTGTTTTGCATGATTTACACTTATAATTTATGAACTTATATATATTTTTTAATAATTTATCATAAGTCCTTGTAATTCCTTTCGCTTTCCGATCATTTTTTATTGTTCGAGTTGCTTCTGCATGACTTTGATTTTATTTTGTTTATTTCATTTTCGAGTTAAGTTTTTCTAAATCATTTGAGTTTTTCTTTTATCAAAATATCTTATTTTAATATTAATAAAAATAAATACTAAGATTGGCTTTAGTGAAGAAAGAGTTCGTAATATTATTTATTGTAATGTTTTATTTGAATATGCTTATTTGTTAGTTATATAGATAGTTAAACCGTCATCCGATTTGTGTCAATGTGCTAGTTTTGTCAGAACAAATTCTCGTGCCGTTTCCTGAAATAGTTATTGAAAAGACTGTGCCAAAATTTTTTTCAAAACGGACATTTACGTCCTTTTAAATCTATTAACGTTAATTATTGATGTTCAATCATTTAAATTTTAATAAATGCAATTTTTTGATAATTTGATTTTGTGTCAGATAAAATCATTTACTATCATCCTTTAAAATTTTTTACTGAACTGTTTATTTTAATATAATGCTAAAGTTTTTGCAAATATTTTGTTAATTTTAAGAGTCATAATATTCTTACTGTTTTTTTTAAATAAAAGCGGCCTGTCCTAAAAGATAGTCTGTCTTCTTTTATTGGAGTTTGAAATGTATAACAGAAAAATATAGAAATATTATTTATTTGGTATTTTGTCAGCCTTTTATTTTGCAATTTCATTGGCACGTTGAATTTGTATTTTTTTTAGTTTAATGTCCTGGTTATGGTTCTTCCTACCAATGTTCATAAGGCTAAAGGTCTAATTTTATTAACTATAATATTTAAGGAAATTATTTTATATTTTTTAGAATATTTGGATTTTCTTCGTTATAATTTTATAAGATATGCTGCATCATAAGCTTTGTTGTATAAAAAAAGGAATTTTTTTACATTGTTTTGTGTTCCTTCGTTCAATTACACTCTCTTGGCGAGTTTAAACGACTTTCAAATTCTCCTGAAAATTAATTTTTACTTCCACGGATATGCTTTGATGATCCCTTCAACTTTTGCTAATCTTTCTCTGTCCATGTCAATGTAGATATTTTCTTTTGTTAATATCCAATTCACTTCAATTTGAATTTATCATTTTTCCTCTACTTTTGACAAGTTATTATTTACCGTAAAACAATTATTGAATAATTCGTTTTGGCGCTTAAGGATTTTAAAATTAATAATTTGAATGCTTGAATTTGGTTTTCAATTGAATTTTTTCGTTGCCATAGCGAATTTTCGAAAATTTGTTGAAATAATATTATAATATTGTATTAGATTAATATTTCTTTAAAAAAATGTGTAATTTTAATAAAATTTATTTTTTCAACTCTCCAATTTTTATGAATGAATTTAAATTTTATTGTTCAAGTTTTTTTCCGTCTGCTTAGTTGCATTCGGGAAATTGTACGCTCATTGCAAAGCTAGGAAGGAGTTTTAGATTTTCTTGCATGCGATTGTTTGGAAATGACTATTTTTACATATTCAACCTAATAATAGTCGTTAAAACATAACGCTAATACATTTCGATAAATTCTTTTAGAAATTCAGGATTGAACAATTTATTGTTTTTATTGGTTCTACTTTGTGAATTAAATTTTTAGAGTTTTCTTATATGCCTTGACTTGGACCACGGATTAAAAAAAAATTACATTCTGAAGCAATGTTATCTCATTACAACCATCAAATCCAATTACATTTATTTATTTTTTGAATTTAATTATTGGCCTCGTAAAACGTGTGGCTTCAAATACATACTTTAGTAGTTCCTTTGATTTGTAGAGTGCCAGTTATAAAATATAATGTGCTTTATATTCTTTTAAAATTGAAAAGTTATTTTATTTAAGTGTCATTTTTTCAAAATATGATCCAATTATAGCGCCGAACTTGCTCTTCCAACGCAACGATGTTTGCAAGTTAATTAAAAAGATTAAATTTTGTCCAAAAATTATTTATTTGTAGTTTATATAATATTTTTAATTTGCTAATTTTTTTTAATCGCTTTCAATTTCACTCATAAAAGGCTGAAAAAAATTTTGATTTTGCCAAAAAGTCATCTCGAAACTTCAAAGAATTGGTGCCGGCTTGCGAACACGCACAATTTACATTGGGTAGCATTACGATCAAGTTAATTCAAGAAATATTTAATATTTAAATATTTAACTTGTGCCTTTATTAGGAATATTATTCAAATAAGATAAAAAAATTTTATACTGGCCTTCTATTTCACAATTAATTAATTCATTGTTTTTGTAATTTACCTTTGTTTTTTTTGGCAAAATAACTTGTTTTTTTGGCACAATAAACTAATATAAATATTGTGTTGACGATTTTTAATGTCATATTTTTCTTTACTTTGGATGTTGCTTTCATTTAATTAGTTAAATCGCTTTTATTTTGTAATTCCAATAAAAATTGAATAAATTCAATTGTAAGAATAATTTTTCAAATGCGCATCTTTTTTTCGATTAATCCTTGTCTTATTCATGCGAGCATGAAGAGCAATTGCTGCATTGGCGCCATTCTAAATGATAAAGTGCAGTATTGAATTCTTAAAACAGTCTTTTTACATGTCATATTTCATAACGATATACATTAATTCGAAATACCAACCAATCATATAACTTTTTTTCTTTATTGCTTTAAGTCGCACGTCGCTTTCAATGTGGGACATTGTTTTTATTGTATATTTGAATTGTAGGAAAATTTCATAATTTATTCCTCGTTTCAGTACTGTTTTAATTTTTGTAAAATTTGCACTTCGTCAGATTATATTAGTAAATATTTATGCAAAAAATTTGTTTATTATACCAATTTATCGACCGCTATTTTATTAGTAATTTTAATTTTTTTAGTATAAATCTTTTGTAATTAATTTAGGTATAAATGTTTAATTTTTTAATTTTGATGGTGTACGTTCGTACATAATTCTTTCGGCTCAGGCTTACAAGGGCTATGGAAACTGTATAAAAGCAACGGTAGAAGCAAAGGGTATAAATGTCAGTCGCCTGACGTATTTTGTCTTTAATTTCAACAATTCGCTTAAATTTTATTGCTCTATGCTTTTTATTTATTTGTTATTTTCGTTTTGCATTTAAAGTTATAATTCTAAATTATTAATAAATTTTTTTAAATCTAATTGTGTATCAATACGCAATTTCCTTTTTATTTTATATTTTTGTTTATTATTTTATTGTTTTTAAATCATTCCAATTGTTTAAGTTTAAGACATCATGTTTCATCCTCTTTGTTGGGAATAATTTCAACGATGATATTTTCTTTATTAATAATAATTGATTATAAATTTTATTGTTGAATTAGTTTGGCAAAAAAAAACAACAATGCTGATTTTATGGAATAATTTTCTATTATTTGAATTGCTGATCCACGATCCAATCATTTTAAAAGTACAAAATTCAAGATTATGGTTTGCGTTAATATTTGGGGAAGGGATAAATTTTTTAGAATAATTTAAAAGTTTAGTGAACTTTGTATCTATAATTATAAGTTTTGCTTCTTAAAATCTTTTTTATATATTAATTCAGATTTTTTCAATTTTATTATTTATAATCGCTAAAAACTTTTAGTAATTAATATTCCCCTTACTTTAATTTGGTGTACTTTTTTTTTGAAAAGACTTTTTATAATTCATTTCATTGTTATGAAATTATTCATTGAATATCATTTGCAAATTCTGATTAATTTTTATTTAGATTACAAATTTGGTTTGTTTAATTCTTAGTTTTTATAGGATGAAAGAATTTATAATTTCCAAAAATTTTAAAATTGATTTTAGCTTTTAATTTGGTTTTAATTTATTTGTGTTGGACAGGGGATTATGTGCACATTTTCTTGGTAGGCCACTGTGAGTTTTTGCTTCTCCTGTGCGAATTATGAATAGAAAATATGTCAATTAATTGGTTGATACGGGCCCAACTAGTATAAATACATTATTTTTTACTTATTTAAATGTTTGAATATTATTGTAAGTTGAATTCACACCATTAGACGTTAAGAATTACTAATTTATGCTTTGGCCCTCTAGCTTACAGGCTCAGGGATTGTTGTCTGTGCCCAATTTAAATATTTTAATTCCTACAATTTGGCACTTATTATTTATTTTGATTTTCAGTCGCTTGAATTTTTTGATATCGCATGCACGCATTTCTGAATTAAACATTTAAAGAAATAAATGTAAACTAGTAAATTTCAATGTATATTGTAAAATAATTTTCTTACATATATAATTATTCCGATAATTAAAAATTAACATAGTTTTATAAATTTTGTTATCTTTTCTCTAGCTTAAAGTTTATATTATCTTTTTTTCAAAGGAAAGTAGCATGAGTAATTTGTTGAGGAACTCATCGAATACCTTCTTTAACTTGAATAGATGTGCTTGGTCCAGCAAAATGTGTATTAATCATTAGTTAAGATTTTTGATTTTAATTTTCATTTAATTTTCACGAAAGAATTTTGTTTTGTTTGCTAATGCACATGATCCATGATTCAATTATTTTAAAATATAATTCTTTTTTAATTTAACTTGCATATTGGCTCTTTCTATTACCAAGCATTATTTTAATATTTATTTTTTTCAAAATCATTAAATTTAATGTAATATTCATTACTACTCTTATTTTTACTCTTTATATAGTTCAACCGTGATGATTGGTTTAATTTATTTAATAATATTTGAATAAAATAATTTATTTTTAAATTGCTCAGATAAACCAAAACTCAATATATGCCGCAACGTCTTAAATGAATCGATATTGTTCAATGCCGCCAAAAACCCAAGGTTCATCAATGATTATTATTTATTCTTAATGATTATATCGTATTCTCTTGATATTTCAAATTTTCTTCATAACTTTTTGTCTTTTCCCTGTTAAGTTTTTAAATTTCACATTTAGCACAACTCTTTTCCACCCAAAAATTTTTTTTTAATTCATATGCGTCTCAATAATTTATTTATAAATAGATGAAATATCTCAAATCAAAAGGTTGTTGAAAACAGGTAAATTTTTTGGTGATTTAATATTTCCCAACATTCGTCATTAGTGCAAGCGATTGATTGTTTCAATTCATAAAAAGAATATTATTAAATTTATTTTTCTCACACTACGAATATTCCACGTTTCAAATATAATAAATATATTCACTAGCTTGTATTTATAGTTTGAGATTTTCGAAAATGATCGAAACTTTTGAAATAAATTACATCTCCGATGAGAAATGTTGTAAAAAGTTTATTTATTTTTATTTTCTATTTTTCAAACATCACAAATAATGAGCATAATTTTTTGTTCATAAAAATAATAGTTGTTATTGAATTTAGATTTATTTAGAGTTCTTTATTATTTTTTTTATTTATTGTATGAGAATTTTTTTTGTTTTCATGAATACTTTCGATGTTGAAAAAATACTTATTGAAGTTTTCAAGGATCAAATATGTTTAAATCAAATAACTTCATTTTTACTTTACACGCTTTTTTATTGTATTTTAGGGTTTAATTTTAAGGCATGCTTTTAAGACTATTGTTCGAAGTATTATATTCTGTTACTAAACCGGTTACATTTACTTACTCGAGAAATATTTATGTATATAATATACTTTATATTGGAATTTGAAAATTTTTAATCTAATATTCACCATGTCGTTCTCACAAATTAAACTTTTGCACAGATGCTTCGTTGGGTAAAAATAAATAATCTAATAATTGAAAGTATTTTTATTTTTTTTTACTTTTGGAAAGATATCTTTCTCCTTATCTACTTAGGCGGCTGAAATCAGAATTCACCAGTTTTTTTTTGTCTGAAGATAAATTAATTATTATTTCTTATAAAATAATATTTTTTACATTTTGGTTTATAATTTATATTAACGATGCAACAATTTTGACCGAAGGTGATAAGTGAATTTTTTTCTCTAAATTTTTTTTATCACTTGTTTTTGCAGAAAAACTTTCGATCGGTTATAATTTTTCAATTTTTTTTTTCAGGTGGAATGTTACAAACAATTGATGTTAGTGGTCTTTAATTGGTATTGACGACATAAAATATTTTGAATCCAAATATTAGTTTTAGAGCAAATGCGGATATTCTTTGTTTATTAATTTTCTGACATAATTTCCACCAATGTTAACAATGAACTTGCTAGAAATTATTTACAATATTTATTAAATTAAAATTGATTTGTTTAAAAAAATTTTTGATATATCTTTAATTTATCAAGGTGTACTACATTTAAAAGGTGGAAAAAATGATCGATATTGTAATGTAATTATTTATCTTTATATTTTTTTGTATGCTTCTGCTCTTTAAACTAATATATACCTCTTTGTGTTATACCTTATTTCACTTCACCATTATATGTTTTTTTTGTTTGCTGCGATAAGTGAAATAAATTTGCCTCATTAACATCTTATGTCTATCAACTATAATTTATTAAATTACTTGTTTAAATTAATTAATTAATGTTATGGTTCTCCATTTTTTTTTGTAATTACGACGACAAGTAGATAAATATTTTGTTCTGGCAAGAAGATAAATTAGGCATTTTAAAATGTTTTAACATACTCTGATTAAAGAACAAAATATTCTCACGCTGCAGGAAGCCGCCACAATGTTTTTCGTAGCAAGAGGAAAAATTACAACTTAGCTGAATAAAAGCACAATTTTTATTTCTAATATTTTAAATCTTGCATTTATTCACAAAATTATTTAGAAATAAATCTCGACTTTGCCAATTGTTTTTTTTTATTTTAGCATTTAATTTTTTTCTTGAGATTATTATTTAGTTGAATTAATATTTTAAAACATTTCATATTTAGGTTTTTATAAATATTATTGGCTAATTAGTCAGTTTTTAAGTAGCGAGTGAATTTAATTTTTTTCTTACCAATATCCAAATAATATTCTTACGATTTAAAATGTTTTTCTCAATTAAGTTTGCTCGTGAAGTCGTTCAGCGTTCCTCCTTCTTCCGCTGATATTCATGAGTCTCTTTGCAAATCGTATATTGTGTGCGCTGAATACGGATTTTTACAATTATATAATTTATGACGGCAAATCTACTGTCGAATAATTAACCGCCTAAGAAGACCAAACCATCGCGGTGTGCTTAAGTGCCGTTTAATATTTCTTTTGTTTGATTATTAATTTTGGTTTTAACTTAAATTAGGCACTTTATTTATTGTATTTATTATTTATCATTAATTGGTAAGTAGGTAATAATTTTTTTTAGTGTTTATTTAAACATTATTCATAATTTTTAAATACGTCTTAATTAAATTAAATAAATCTCATTTGGATTGCTTTTTTATTATGAAAAAGGCTTCTGACATCTTAACCAACAAGCCATTCTTTATTTTTTTCTTTTGAGACTAATTTGTTAAATGTTTGAATTATTTTTTATTTCTTGTTGTATTCGCTCCTTTTAGACTTTTCATCTAATTACATTTATTCTAAAACTTTAAAGAGCTCTGTGTTTTTAAAGAAATATCAGGCAGAATCTAAGCGATTAAACATCTGACAGAAAGTTACAGTTTCTCAACTTCAAAAAAGTCAAATTAAAAAAATTGTATTTATAACTTATGTATAGATATCAAGTTTTAAGAATATTTTGCTTACAAATTTGTTTATTCAAAAAATATGTAGTTTTTTATTCAATCTTTTTTTACGCAATAATTTGCAGACTTGCGACCATCGAATTCAGTTGTAGCATCGGATTTGTTTTTCAATTAAGTTGATTATTGAAATTTAATCTGTTTTTCAAAGAAACATGTTTTCTATTAATATATATGGAAAGTCATGTTTCCATTTCACTCATTTGTCAGTGCACATCATTGTGGCATTTTGGTGCTTCATTTAATTATTGGTCGCCGCAATGTCAATAATGTTGTTATTGAACTAATCTCCTCTTTACATACAGGATCAGAAATATTAATAATTTGCCTTTTTTTAGTATAATTGTTTAACTATTAGTTAGATTCTACGTATTTTATTACATATAATATTTATAATTTGCCTTTTTTTAGTTATAATTGTTTAACTATTTGTAAATTCAACGTGTTCTATTGCAAATAATTTTTATAATTTGTTTTTTCCTGGGCAATTGGTTTGAAATATTATTGTGCCCTTTAATGAATATTTTTTATTTCGGAATCATACTGTCAATAACGTTTTATTTTTAAAGATTTTGTAATTGATTGAATAAGTTTTAATCTTAAAGGATTGATCTACTGGCCATTTCTCTCAATAGGCAATTTATTTATCTTTTAACGTGCTTTTGGCTAAAATCGGATTTTCAGCTTTTAAATAATATCTCAAATTATGTATATTTTCGCGAATAATTTAACTAATTTTCGTCGTTTAGATCAAGTTTTTTGTAACAATAATTTAATCGCCTTGCCAATCTTAGGTCATTTCTCATAAATTTAATATTTTTTTCAATTTGTCGTTTAGGTTCTGCTTAAGCATTAAATATAAAGCTTTCGATTGATACCAAATTTGTTGAAATTGGTTCAGCAATAAAAAAGTTATAACTCAAAAACTTCGTATTAACTCTACAAGTTGGCAGTTTTTATGAAACGACCCAGCACGAATCAATTATATGAATTTATATTAATTTTTAGTTTTTTTATTTATTATCAACCATCAGCTGATAACACTCAAGGAACTTAGAAAATGGAATGTCTAAAATCACCATTTTTTTTTGTTTTACAAATGATAAATAAATGTTCAGCTTTCTTATCATTTTTTTTGATTAACAATCTTTACCCATTTCGAGTTCCAGTGACCGATCACATAGACCATCACTTCCATTCCTGAGCATTCACCCGGAAAGCTAACCAATTTCCTTGCACCATTAATTATAGGTTTAAATGGCATGCTTTTTTTCTAATTGTCGAAATTATATTTTCACAAGAATCATCCAAACGCACCTTCACAGAAAAAGCAAAGAAGGTATAGCTTTCATTTTATATTTTTTAAAGTGAACCCAATGGACAATTAATTTATTCTTCATCGAAATGAGAATAAATTATTTTAAAAGCTATGCAAAACTTTAAAAAGAGGTTTTCTCTGGTTTATTCCATAATATGCTGAAAAATTAGTTTTGGTGAGTAAACTCTAATAAAATTTAGCGTTTACTGAATAACTTAACTTTTCCCGAGCTATAAGAATATGTTGCACATAAAATAACAATTATTTTTTAGATAAAATTTTTCACGTGGACCTTTAAACATTCGGCATTTTCACCACGCCTTGCGCTAATTGAATTCTATTTGGTTTTGCATTATCCAAATCAAAATATCTTATCTCTTTAGATTTCTTTGGCATTTGATCATTTATTAAATGACTTTGCCGCATTTTTTGCTAATTATTTTTACTTTATTCATTAGATTATTCTTATAATTTCATCATTAATTAATTAGAAATAAAAGAGAGTAGAAGAGTTGACGTCTTCATATTATTCGCGTTAACTTTGATAACAAATTTTTTGTGTTCATTGCGCCCAAAGATCAAATTGTCCAAATGACGAGGTATTGATTTTTTTTTCTCGGTGTCGTGACCAGCCTTGTAGCTTTTTATTTTAAAAGAATATAGCTGATTAAAGTTTTTTGCATTTTATTTATAATTGTATTATTTTTTATTGATGAATATTTGGTTTATTGCTCAATATTTATGTTTACAATTTTTTCTATCTTTTTTGATGGCAAAAAATTATTGTTTTTTATTATTTTTCATTTTTTTAATGCCAATACTTTTAAATTCACTATAGTAAGATTGTATTTAATGTACGTCGATTTTCTTTAAATAAGCTTGATCAATCAATTGTGGTCTTACGTTTTGCGTATTTCTCATACATACAGCATATTGCAAGTTAAATTGATTTATATAATTTATTAAAATAATAAGCTTTTATCTTTTATCAGTTTTTTTATTGTTTATATATAATATTCCATAAAATAATTTTTTGCATTTGCCCAATTTGTTTGGCTTAATTCTGATCGTAATTTTAGGAGGTTCCGCATTTATTTAAAATTTATAAATATAAAACTTTTAAGCGTTTAAGCAATTTTAAATTTTGCATATATTTGAGATACACTTTTTTATTAATTTATTCCCAGTGAATTAATTATTTTGATTTGTTTAAAATGGATGATTTTTTATTTTGAATACTGACTTTCATTTATTTTTTTATACTCATTAACTTTTTGTTATAAAATCTTTTTCTTTATTCAATTTCAAGAATTATTGTAATAAATAACTTTTATTGCACCAACAAAAAATTTTTCTTCGCAAAAATTGTTTTTAATTAAATACATGCCTTGGCTTAATATTGATAATTTGATGCAATTGTTTATATATTTTGTAATTTTTTCCTTTGGTCGAGATATTGTGATGACCTCCGTTTCCAAGTATTTTTTTCTGTAGTGCCGTTGTCGATAAAAGTTTTAAAATATTGATTTTGAGAACAATTTCTTTATTTTCTCTATGTATAGTATTAATGCGTCCTTATAGAATCGTTAGAATTTTTACTTTTTTAAAATTATATATTACAAGTAGAGAATTTGCGAGAAGTTTTTTTTAATATATGTACACGACAGGGCCATTTAAATGCTCGTTCTGCTCGATTGTGTTTAGTGGGTTTTAGCTTTTTCATTTTCAACTTAAATTATATAATTTTTCTTTTGGAAAGTTGAATATTATTACAGAAAGCAATTATATTTGTTTTTGTTTTAAAAATTATCTTTATTAAGCATTTAGTTTTCATTTTAATAGTTTTATTTTCCATTCTAAAAACTTACTAAAAAATATAATAATATTCAATTTTTAAATTTTTTTTTATTTATATATTGTTTATTTAATATAAATTTTGCTGCTGCATTTTTTTTCCTGCTGGACATTGAGAACTCCAACTGTAAAATACGGTTGTGTGGCGCAAGGTTTAAAATTATAATTTATATTCTAAATTTTTACAATTATTGTTGGCAAAGTTTTTTCTGCTAAATTAAAATTTTAATTTAAGCACCTTGTCTATGTATTATATTCAAATTTTGTTTATGTACGACATTGGCCCCTCGAAATTTAGACCTTTTCATTAATTAATTTTATTACTTAGAAAGGAATTAATTAGTTGTTATTTTTGTTCGTTTAAATTTTATATGTTTTTTTAGTTTTATTTTTAATCTCTTAATATTTTATAATGTATATCCGAGTGAAGATAACTTGGTTGTTATTATTTGTACCAGCTAACTTTCTTTTTTAATTTTTTTAATATTCAAATTACCCAACTTTGTTTTTACTTTTTAATTGCTGGATCGTTAAGTTGAATTAAACATATTGCCAATTAGTTTCTGTGATGGACAAACTTAATAAAAATTCATCTAATGTTATATATGTTGCACCCGATTTGAAACGAACTTCGTCGAATTTTGACGGATATTGCCAAACCTGACTTGAGTTTTAAAACATAACTAAAACTACATAAAACTGAGTGCGGGATAAGATCTTATATCGTAATTCGAACAATCTGTAAAATCTTAGGTCTTAATGTACATCCCAACTTGCAAAAACATCAAACAAAAATTTCGACCTTTTGAAAACCTATGAAATGTTTGTTCGATGTTTTGAACATGTTATAATGAACATTTATAGTTGAAATTTTGTAGACTTGTTCGAACTACGACATAGAATATTGTTCCGAACTTTGTTGTAAATCCCGGACTTTTTAAACCTCAACTCGGTATGCCTTTTACAATGTTAAGTTTTAAGAGAAAGCTAAAATTTTATTTTAATTTTACACATTTTCGTTCTTATTTTTTAAAAAAAAGTTTTACTTTGTCATTTCAATTAAAAAGTTTAGTGTATTTAATTAATTTTTTTCAATTATTTATTCTTTATTGTATCTTTTGGTTCACGTGATTTAAAATTTATTCGGCATTTATTTACATTAAAATCATGTTGGATCTCATGTGTTCTTCTCGAATATGTAGTACTTCTTCTGGTTTTCAGCCATCTTAAGCGAACAAAAAACAATTATTATTTTATGAAAGTATTAAAAAAGCATATAAAATATGCATGAATGTGAAAATAATAAATCAATTTAATCCGTATCTATTATTTGACCCTTTTGGATTCATGTTATGATGAATATAACTCTTAGTTTTTGTAAATTTTATTTTGTATTATGTTATTTTGCACGCTCCAGGCACTGGGTCACAAAATTTTCGCTGTGGTTAACCGTAGATATAAGTAATATTTATGAAATGCTTATTTATATTTCTTTATGCCTTTTTACCGCTTTTTGTCTACAAATTAGTTCCAGTTTATGTCTTTTATGACTCCATTTATTAGTGATGCATAATAATGATGCTCAGAATTGTTATTTATTTCTTAGCATTGTTATTTTTAATTAAAAAATTTTTATTTTAAGGAAAATTCGTGACCGATCATATTGAAATTATTTTTGTAATTTTATCATACTTTCAATGCTCATCAGTGTTGTATTAATTCCAAATCGGGCGAAACAGCTGCCTTTATAAATTTTAATAATTTAATACTTTGTTTGATTTTTAGTTTCTAATGATTATCGTTTCGAGTAGATTTACTTAAAAGTATACTGAATACTATGACTAATGTAGTTAATTAAATTTTAAAGGTTTATTTTAGGGTTTTATTATTAGTTTTTATTTCTTGTACCAGGACCCCTAAACTTACTCCTTTTGCATGCCGAATTCACTTTTTAAATTCATATTTCTTTATTTCGAAAATCTGAGATTTCGTGGTAGTTGTTTTAATATTTTAATTAGTTCAATATAATTGTACTCTGTTTTTTATTTGAGCATGTAAGCAGTAGTAAATATTTCGCCGTTCCGATATTGGCTTATGCACTCGTGCAAAAAATATTAAGAGCAGATTAACCGGAGCAAAATAAATAAGAGTATTGATTTAATAATTACTTTTTATTATATTTACTGTTGATGGTAAAAATTTTAATTTTAGCTTATTTTTTTATTTGGTTTAAAAAGTGAAAGTTTTCATTCATTGCAAGCCTTTTTTATCATTTGGACTTTCAATTTTTATTTATAATTATGAACAAACATCCATTATTTTTGCTAACAGATGGATAATAAAATTACTGCGTTTGAATTCAATTTTTGCTCTCATTTTTTCTTTTGGACGAGATTAATTGATTATCACAAATTTGAGTTATACCAAATTTTTAAAATTTATGCATCAGTTGAATGGTTTCATCCAATATAATTATATTTTCGCTTTTTCATCTTCACGCTGTCAGACTTCATTTATACAATTTATTAATATTTTTGTTTGTCGACATCAAGTATTAATTTTATTAAATTTACTTTTTTTTTGCGCTCATTTTGAACTGGATTTAATCAAAGTTGATTTTTTCGTTGAGTTTGAAAGTTTTTTATTGTAACAATAAAATGTTAATTCCAAATGAAAAATTAACTTTGTTGTCCATGTTACGGTTGGTGAGACGGTTGTGCTGTACTCCTTAACGATGATTTTTCCATGCGCAGATGTTATATGTTTTTAAATATTTGTACTTTTTATGTATTTAATAACGACAACTTTTATTTAATTATTTTTGTATGAATATAGTTGCTGCACTGGTTACGGATTATGCTACAAATTATTAGTGTTCGAATTCAATTTACTAAATTCATTTTTTACATAAACTTTGAATTAAATTAATTTGCAAATATTCCTTTCTTAATTTTTATCTCGCAATATCTATTTAATGTAGGTATATCCAAGTGGGTAAAGATAACTTGGTAATTATTATTTGTAACAGCTAACTTTCTTTTTCATTTTTTTTTTGTATTCAAATTACCGAACTATTTAGCTTTATTTTTTAATGTATGTTTTATAAATATATCGTCAATATCGGGTAATTAGCACCAAATAAAAATTTTTCTTTTCGCGAAATATGTTTTGAGTTAATTACATGTTTTGCGTGCTGTCCCAGTGTACCATTAGTCACCTAGACTTGGATATTTTATATATTCACTAGATTAATTTTTTAACATTACTTCTCATTTTTTAATTTTAACTTGGTAAATACCACAATGGTATGCCCTGCCTCATGGTGACGGACACTCGATCATAATTGCAATTTGTAAAGAAAACCTTATCATTGCAAAATTAATATGCCAAGGCATAGTTAATTGTAACAATTTGCTAAATTGATTACAACACAATTAAATAATTATTATTTGGTCGGTACGTTAGTGTATTTTATGCACTTTTTTTGCTATTACTTCAATATTTTTTTTTGATTACATAAGTGTTATTTCATAAATTCGATTATTGAAGATATGTATCAATATTTTATCTTTAATTATCCTTATGTATTACCCTTATTCTTATTTCTCTAACATAATAAATTTATTTAACAAATTATTTCGTTGATTTTCAAGTCGATGTGCTTGATGGCCATTGTTCAATCCGCACTTTTTCAAAAAGTTTTACTAAATTAGTTGTTTTCAAATCTAGGTATATTTTACCTCCTGATTATTATTTTATGGAAAAATTTAATATCCAAAAATCTTTAGGTTTGTTTGCAACTTTTATGTATTATACTTAATGAATTTTTTTGATTTATTTATCTATAATTTTTTAAATTATTTTATACTGTCAAGTTCTCTGACGAAGCACTAGAATCAAAATTCACTTTTAAGCTATTTTATTACTTTTTAAAATTGCTTTGAATTTAATAGTTTTGAACGGCAAGTAAATAAATTACTGGTTTTTTTTTTTAAAAAAGGTTTTAATATAGTTTTAGAGGTGAATTTATTCGATTTTATTGCATGTTGATTAATTATCCTACGAAATTACATCTTCCAGGCGGCGCCTGTCGGCACCGCCGGACCTGCCGCTTTCTAATTCTGATTGCCATCATTTGGAGAAATCACTTTTGATAGTACTTCTAAATAACATAAAAGTTTAGCTACTTAAAAAATATCTAGTGCTTCCTTTAATAAAATCATATGTTTTGATTCAGAACTTTTTTTTTGTATGTTTGGAATTAATTTGTTCGTTTATGTTATAGATGAGATTCAAAAAAAAACTTTTTTGTCATCTGCAATTGCTATGACTTTTATTTCTTTATTTAATAATTTTGCTTTAAAAAATTTATGCAAATATTGAGGCTTCAATAATGCCAAGTTGGATTTGCATTATTTAGTTAAATTTTACATGAATTTAAGTCCAATTCTCCTTCTGGAAACGGTTCAGCAACCTGCTCTTATTCTTTTTTTCTGGTTTTTGGTTTGCTTAATTAAAATCAAATCTTACTGTTTTATAATCAATTATTTTGGTAAATGCTTTAGTGTGTAAATTTATCGAATACAAAAATCATTTCCTTATTTTAAATTTTATATAATTAATTAAACACTCTTTCAGTTTTCGTCTTTAATTTAGCTTTATAATTATTTAATTTAATAAATATCTTAAGTAATATTTTTTTTTGCGCATTTATAATATAAAAATTTTAAATATTTTTTACACTGCAAAATATATGACTCAAAATGATTAATAATTATTATGCTAATTATGACTTGACGGCATTTGACTGGACATACTACCGAAATCGCCGTGTGCAATTTTTCTACTCGCACTTGAATCGAACATATTAACTCTCAGTTGTTGTCGCTTATTGTAAAATTAATTTAAAAATAACATGTTTTAAAATATAATAACAAAAAACCTTTTCTGACATAATATTTTCACGATGCGTTGTCTGCTGGAGCATTTGTTGCAAGTTATTTGTTAAAGACCTAATTCTTGTTTTATATTTTGTATAAATTTAATATTTTTAGTTCATGTGATTGAATTTGTTGTATTAAAATCAAGTGCGCATCTTGCTGTTTGCATTCGTGCAGTAAAATTGCATTAAGCGGTTTTTTGAGCAAAGCCAAACAAAAATGAAAAGCTAATACAAAATGAGACCATTAAAGTTCGCTATGTTTTTTTTAATTTTCTGTGCATTCTGATAGGAATTAAATTATTAGAAAATTAATTTATTTTTATTAGACAGTATCCAGAAGCTATTATATTTTTTAACTCCACAATTAATTTATCTCAGAGTTTGATCATATCAAGTTAAACATTGTTGACTGTTAAACCACGAATCACTCAGAAAAACAAACGTTAGAGTACAACTGGTATTTAACATGCGTGCATTTTTTTAAATTATAATTGTTAACATTCCAAATTTCGGAAAGTGATTTTTTAATGTTCAAATATTTATTATTTTTTATCTTTTTGTTCAAGTGATTAAATCTGTTGAATTAAAGTCACAGGCGCATCTTGCATTGTGGACAATACTATCGCCAGAATCTTCCAGTCTTTTTGTGTTTTATCCCATCGCTATTATATTTACTTAGGGTATGAATTCACTAAATATTTTTAAATACATTTGTTATATTTTTTTATTAATTTTTTTAAATTTTATGATTTTTTACATTTTAGATCTAAAGTTCACGCCAATTCATTCACTAGAAAACATGTTTATTTCAAAGTTTATATTTTTTACTTGTAAAATTTATATGTTTGCTATCGTTTTTTAAATTTACACGTGCACCAATTTAAGTCAAAAAGAAGTAATTTTACCTTTAGGCACAAGTGTGTTTAAAGCTTAATGCACAAACACTTTTTCTGACTGTTCAGCGTAGTCTGCTGTAATTTTTTTTGATTAGGAATTTTGTTAAACTTTTAAAATTATTTCTAATCACTCCAACAGTAATAAACAAGCAAATGAGAAAAAGTATTATTATTCTATTTATGAATCGTGATTAATATTACTTTAAATGTCCCTGATTTACTTTTTTCAATTATTATCCAATATTTTGTTTATTATTTTATTTTAGGTATTCACGGTTCTCAGGGTTTTGATTGGTCTTCCACATCTACATCGTTTTATTTCTCCTTGATAATTTTTAATAATTTTGTTAAAGCAATTCGACTAATTTTTTGATTAATCCTATTCTGTATTTATCCTTATTAGTTTCTCAATCACTTGTCTGTCGATTTTCCTTAAATCACCTTTTTTAGACAATATTAAGCTTGATGAAATGATTTGCTGACCATTTCTATAGGATATTTTGTTTATTTTTTCACGTGCTTTTTTGGATAAATGGCGATTCATTTCAATCGTCAATAACTTGAACTTTTAATTTTTATCAGCTATTGTTAAAGGTCCTTCTTATGAATGATATTATTTATTTGTTATTATATTTAGTAAAAGCATTTTAAAATTTTAGTTTAAAAAATCTTGATCAAAATTCTTACACCACTTTATTTTCAAAATTTTTTAATTTAAAAATTAGATGCATTTAAAATTTATTAATTTGAATTCATGAACTTTTTTTTTTAATAATACACTTCAAGAAATATATTGTTTCTGAAGACCAATTAATATTATTTCTAATGTTTAAATTAATAACCGTGACACGTGCGTTTTCTTGATTTCCATTAACTGGAGTGGCAATTGTTGTCAAAACAAAACAACTTTTACAATAATCCTTTTAAAGGCCATGTAAATCTATATCGTTTGGCGTGTACGTTTTATGTCGTCCTAATTAAGGTTTTTATAAACTGTTGTTATCATTTTTCATTTAAATTACCGGGGCTATGGCCAATTGATTCAATATAAAATAGAACTCGCATTTGTTCCCATTCATGAACGAGTAAGGTCAACTTGCAATACTCGCACAATTAGCCATATAAAATTTTATTTTAATATCTATTACTTAAAACTTTGGAATAGTATTTATTCTTTGTTTTTGTTTCAACAGCTGGAATAGTATTTATTCTTTGTTTTTGTTTCAACAGCTAATAATTTAATAATAGCAACATTGATTCTATATTTAATTACTTATAAAAAATTTATTTTAACATAGTTATTCGGCCTAAGTTAAAATATAAATCTGATAACTTCCATCTAATTTTATAGTAGTTTTTATTTAGATTTAGATCTATCTTATGCACTTAAATTTTGATATACCTAAACGCAGATTGATAGAATGGCTCTAAAATCAATTGTTGTTTCGTTTTTAATTTTTTCCAATTTTGTTACGAGGTCGTCATATAGAGTGAATAGTTTTTTTTCAATTAATCATATTGATGCAATGCTAAGCAATGTTTATTTATTTGGTTTTATTTGGTTTGGAATTTCTACATGTCTAAAATTTTTGATTTGTGACAATTTAAAAATGCATAGATATTTGTTTGTGTAAATGTAAATTTATGATAAACAATGCTAATTTATAGTCTTTTAATTGTAGTTTTATTTTATCTGCAGATGTGCAGAAAATAATTAATCCACGATTTTTATGGCCAAATCCAATCGAAGCACAAATGTTCTCGAGGCTCATTGTCTGTGCAAAAAAGTGTGATTGGTTTACCCTGTCATCAGCTTTTAGTCACAGGCCGAGATGCTTTTTTTTTTGTTATTTTCAAGAATTTGATTAATCTTGATGTGATATTACATACGATTGATTTGTTGTTTTTCTATTGACGATGAATTATTTATTGCCTTTTTTATAATGCATGTGAATTTTTTATGTATAAACTTAAAATAATTTCTTTAAATTCAATGCACTCTTGTCGTTGGCAGAAAAATTTATTAAAGGCTATTCATGTTGTAACATTCCTTTAAATCACGGTTATTTTGAAAAATATTTTCTTTTTTCAGTAATTTTATAACCATTAAAAATATTATTTATAAATAAATTTTTGTTTTTTTTATACTTTACATTTTGCAAAATAATATTTTTGAAAATTTCTGCGTTATGTGCTTTATAAAATTTTTGGGAAAAATTCTATTAATAATTCTTTTAAAATAAAAAATATCTTTATAAGTATTATTTTATATCGAAATAAATTTTGGCCTTCGATTTTGATCTTTTTGTTTTATTAATTTGGTACACAATTTAATTATTTTGATTATTTGCCATAAGTTTTAAACTTTTTAAAAAACTGTCAATGAAATACTAACAATCACGACAAAAATCATGGTATCAGATTTCTGTCTCCAGTTGGACACATCTATTTTGGCAAATCTGAATTGATCTTTTTTTTCAAATAATGCTTAATTTTGTATTTATTTGAAGTTTTAGTTTCTAAATGTATTTATTCAGTAACCAATTGTATTAATAAATTTAACCTTTGAAGGACATGCAGATCAAGTATATTTGGATAGAATTTATTGTATATCGACAGTACAATGATTTTATTTTCTTCATAATGCTTTTGTGGTATTTAAGGTCCAACGTGTTCGTTATATTAATTTAATTTCATAGTATTTATATTTTAACAGTTATCGGACTACACTTATTGACTTTTAACTAATTCTTTTGGTAATTAAGATTAATTTGCATTTTCACAAAAAATTTATCACTTTTGATTCAACAGTTCAATAAACTGAGAAAAAAATCATATAAGTAAATTTTTTATCTGTGGATTTATTTTTTTTTTCAATTGAAATTAAATAATTTACATTATTAATTGTTGACCACCGGAGTAAGTGTGAAGAATACATAGACTGACTGATTAGGTATGAATTTTTGGATTGCTAATGTAAGCAGAAACATTTTCTTAAAAATAATTTAAAAAAATTAAATAATTAGCCATTCATTATCTTTACTGCAAGCTTGCTTAATTAATATTGAATTATATATAAATAGCGAAACTAAATTTTTCAAATTGATTGACTAAAATAAAAAATCATGGGAAAAGGTTAAGATACTAGATGTAATTTGCTTTTTTATTGCATTTATGTTAGTTGCAATTAATTTTTTTACAATTTTCTTATGTATTTGAATTTTGAATTTTTAAATTTTTTTTTTTCTTGAATATATTGTAGTATGCATTTTTATTTTTTTTTCCCAACAAAAATGAGTTTTTCTAAGTTTGGTCGTTTTTTATAAATAGCATTGCTGTTGCTTCATTTTCTCAATTCGCAGTTGTGCGCTTTTCATTCTATTAAAGTTATTTGTTTTCATCTATTAAAGTTATTTTATTAAAACTTTAGTTAGTATTTAGATAAAATATCTAAGATTAATATAACATATCTTTAATAAATTAAATATTTCTCTTTCAATTTTAAGCATGAAAACAGCGGCCAATAGATAATCGAAAAGTTCCAAACATATTTACATATCGCAAATTGAATGGCCAATGTTATTATATATAACGTTAACATTGGCACTCAACTATTAATTTGTTATTATTTTTAATGGAGATTTTTATTATTAAATTTTTACATTTTATAAAGAGTGAAAAGTATATTAAATAAATATTACTATTTGGTAGGAATCGGTAAATGTCCTATGTTAGAACTCCCTTAAATAAAAAAATTTGAACTTTTAATTTTCTGTTTTTATAATTTAGTAATATTTTTATGAAATTTGACTTACAAATGTAGCATCTTTTTTACAATTTTATTTTAATAATACTAGTAAACTTTCATTTGAATAAATTTAAAATTTTAAATTTTAGTGTTTGTTTTGGAATGGTCCGGTAAAGTACAAAAATTTTAAATTTATTTTTTTTTCATTAGTGCCGGTTTGGATATCTGTGTAACCAAAATTTATTATAATTATATTTGAAAATAAACAACTAAGAAAATCAATGCCAATAACATTTTCAGTTATTTTATCTATAATATTGAATTATCATTATCTTATATTATTTTCCAATTTCGTCCTTCGGGAACGCGCAATGCGCTTGTAGATAGTCTGCGTCGTGGCATAGACGTTTTTTTCATGCCCGCTTTAATTGAGTCGCATAGAAACATAGTGCGGTTTAAATGAAAATAAAAGCATTTTATAATGATTTATTCAAAGTTATGCCATGGCATATAAAATTTTGCTTTATACATTTATTATTTTTAAAAGTCCCAACAAATGAGAAACATTCCGTCTTAACAAATAAATTTTTGTTGATTAGGAATTAAAAAAAGTTTTTTGGATCAATTTCCAATGTTCTCAAATTTTTGTAATTTGTTTTATAAATTGATAAAAAAAAACATAATCACTAGTAACTATTTATATTGAGTTTTTTATTTTAAGTGAAGGTTATATATTCCAACTAAAAACAATTTGATTTTTAGTAATTGGTATAAGCTCTTTCATTATCTTTCTGTGATATTGTAGCATTTATTATTGTAAATAAATTCAATATTAATTATGCAATTTTTAAATGAAAAACTAGCCATATATTTCTCGACGAGCAGCTCTAATCGTTTCAGGAGAACGAATTCCGGCGACATTGTCGAACAAATATAATAATGTTGTTATTTGCACTTTCTTCTGTTTTATTTGTTATGAAAGATGATCTCTGCATGTTTTGGTTAGTGTTCATAAAATATTTATAATTTTATTACAGCATGGATATTTTTAAGGGATCGGTTGATTTTTGTGTGGGAAGTCGAATTTAATTAGATGAATCAAATCCAAATTCCTATATTTTTTAATTATTAAAAAAAAAATTCTGGGTAAAATATTGTAGAAAAAACTTTATTTTAACTGGTTATTGTTTGTATGTAATCTTTTTTAGAGATAGATAATTATTATTATTATTTAAAAGGACCAATTTTGAATTTGTTTCTGTATTTCATTTGCGCATTTTTGTTTTAGTTTTTATTATTGCTTATAAATTTTTATATATATTATCATTCTAAACTTTGTTATATGTTATAATAATATTTTTAAGTAAGGGATTAGCTGACAATTATCCGGAATAATATTTCAGCTTATGTATACAATTTATATTTATTATTTTTATTTATAGATTTTAATTTTTCTATAGTACCTAGATTAAATGTTTGCAATAAGTCAGTCAATCCCAAAATAATAGTTTCTTTAATTTATGAAGTGAAATTTATTTATTTTTTTGATTTGGATATTCTGTTGATGTAAATGTTAGTTTTTATTATAAAGTTAATACATATAATTGTATGTTTTTTTGTTGAAAAAAATAAAGATATTTTAATAATTCGTAGTCTCTTTTTTTGTTTATAGGCTCGGCAATTTATTTGATGTTCGAACATGAGATTGTTTCTTTATAATACTATACCACCCATGGCCAACCCCCTGGCGAATCAAGAATCCTGCGGATTAGATCTGCTAAGCAACACGGGTTTTCTTGCTGTAATTTTTTAATTTAGGCCTGACAAGCCTTTTTAATCCTTCTTGATTACATAAAGGTTTTTCATACATTCCACTAATGAAATTATGTATAAATATGTTTATTTATACTTATCCTTAATTATTACTTCTGTTAGTCTTATTTTTCTAAAATTGTACAATATATTTATCAATCAGTTGAACTTTGAAAAGTATTATGGTAGAAAAAATTGATTCGGTCTTTTTATTTTCTAAGTTTAATATTTATTTAATTTCCAAAAAAAATGATACAATAAGTTATAATTAATTTGTTTTTTCTTTCGTTTGGTGAAAGGTTTTGGAATTTTTTTTATTAGTTCAAATAGTTTATTTTTAGTTAATTACCAGCAGAATATGTAGATGAAAAGCTATTGTTAAAAATATGAAATTTTGGAATTCAAATAAAAGAAGTTAAGTTTGTAAGATTTTTAAATATTTATTAGGAAATCATGACGAATTGCGTTCTTTCAATACTTGATACACCATGTCTTCTTCCATGAAAAAAATGTCATCTCATGCACCTGATTTTTAAATATTAAACTTTATAAATTTTTTAATTTTTATAACTTTAAAGAATAATTTTTGACAATTACTTCATCTGATGAAAAGAACCATATCAATTAAATGTTAATTCTAATTTGTAAAAATTAACACATTTTTGTTGTCGTTGTTACGGCGGTTGATGTGGTAGTCGTGCTAGTGGTGCTCATTGACAATGATTCTTCCATGGTATGTGTTTGTTTGTTTTTGTTTGTTATACATCTACATGTTTTTATATTTATATGTACTTTTTAAGTTTTTTAATAACGCCAACTTTATTTAATTATTGTTGTATGAATATGATTGTTGATGCATAAGGAAGGATCGGTTTTTTTATTTCATACAAATCTATTCAGCTTTTTGATTTTCAAAATAACTGTAACTTTTTTTCATTTGGAAATTTGGAATTATTTAGCTATTATATTTATAATTTGATAATGAAATTGTCGTTCTTTGCAGTGGTCCTTCATTTGTTTTTGATTATTTCAATAAGAATTCATTTGAAATAATTTTCTTGTTGTAGAATTTTGGCAAAAAACAGGCATTTCACGGAGTGATTCTTTTGAGTAATTGATTACCCTACCCGGAATTTTTCTCTCTTGCCAAAAATTGTAATTTAAATTTTTTCCACATTGTTTTATACTTTTATAAATAATTCTAATTTCTTCAAAATAATTTACTTATGCTTTTATTCGCTTATTATTTTGTTTAATTTTTAACTTTGGTGATGCCTAATTTAAATTATTCAATTTTTGCTTTCACGACCGCAATTCAACATTGTTCGAATTTGAAGGGCTATCCGTCGCCAAAATGTTTTTGGAATGTGCATTTGCTATGACTTTTATTTGTTTAATTAATGATTTTTATTTTTATTCATATTTTATCAAATACTAGTGCATTATGTCTTTAAAATTTATACAAATATATAAGTCTACAATAATGCCAAGTTTGTTGAATTATTTAGTTAAATTTACATGAGCATAAGTCCATTTTCTTCTAGGATCCTTATGGAAACGATTTTGCAAGCATTCTCTTATTATTTCTTTCTGTCTCTGCTGTGTAATTACTTTTTTTTAAGATTCGATTTATTATTTATTGCAATGTTTTGAGTTACCAATTTAATTACATTGGTTTTTTTAAAATTAATGTTTGACCTATTTTATTATCTTTCTGTTTTATAGTCAGTTTTATTTTAATTAAATGGGATAGAATTTGTTTTTTTATTATTATCACGTTATCATGTATTCTTTTCTTAATCTCATCTCTTGGTTGAGAATAAATTTTAAACTTTTGCTACCTGTTTTATATTTTTAATTCTAATTTCTTTAAAATATTTAATGAATGCCTTTATCGTTTATTATTTTGTTTAATTTTTAACTTTGTTCATGCCAATTATAATAATTTAATTTTTGCTTTCACGAGAAAGAACGCGGACGTAACATTCTTAGAGTTTCATTTATTATCCTGCATCAGGGATCCTGCCAATTTAATTATTTTCACATTCTTTTGTTTAATCAATATTTGGCTTCTATTATTTTTCTGTTTTGTAATCAATTTATATTAGTAAATGGGATAAAATTATTGGGTAAACTTATCGGATAAAAATAATCATTATCTTCTGCTGTTAATAAACTTTAACAAATTGAGTTTTTTTTATTGTCGAACTGTTATGACTTAACTTTTTCGCAGTGCAGTAAATCAAGCAGAAAGTCTATTATGCCATTATTCAAAGTCAACCGGACGCTACCCCCGCTAACTGTATTTGTTGTCCTTTTTAATATTGCAAAGTATTTCTGTTTTATTGAAAAATTCAAAATTATTACTCCGCCAGGGATATTAACTTAATTTATTTTAGTTTATTTAAATTAATTTTTGTGCTATCCAAGTTTTAGTGCCAGTCATTATTTTGATATTTTTTAGTTAAAAAATTAATTATCAAAATCATTTTTATTGCTCCTTGTGTACGACTTGTTGAGTTGCTAATTGATGGCCCCGTCTCGCGTTGTCGAGGCTATCCTGATTTATATAGCTGTAATTTATTTATCAATATTTCCAAATCAGCTGCAAAGCTTAAGCACCCTCGTTCAAAAAGCATATTCTTGATTTTTGCAATTATTGTAAAACTTCAATTTTTAAAATTAATTGTTCCTTTATTCACTTGTAAATAACTTACTATATATCTCTACGCAAAATTATGTTTTTAATATTGTATTTAATGCCTTTTTAAAGTTTTATTTCGAATTTTTTAGCAAACAAAACTTTATGCAATATGATAGACTGCTGCTTTTTTAGATAAATGCATAATTTTATAGTTACGTATATATATTTAAAAATAAATTAATATTCATACCGAGTCTTGTAATTTTACTGTCAAAAGTAATTTCTATGTCAAAATGTTTTTTAAGGTTATATAAAATCAAGCTCATTTTTGTCATTCGTTTTTTTTTATTTTATTTGAAATTCGTTTATGTTTTTTTTTCTAATTGTTTCTCGGGGACCCGTTCGTGTAAATATGCCTTTTAAACATTTTGATAAATTTTTTAATTTAATTTCACGACTTGATTTCTTTGATTTGCATAGGTACATAGAGGTTGAAGGGAGTATAACTTCCTTGATAGAACCTCAAAGAGTTTCTTAATAGATGTTGGGTTTGAAGAATGGTTTAAAATTAATGAAAACATTATGATTCAGCTTTCGGTATATTAGGCAGGCCGACGAGTCGTTGATTTTTTTTTTCATTAATTTGGTACAGAATATTTATTGTTTTAAAACTAATTTAATCCATTCATTATATTCGATTTTTGATATATCTTTATATCAATGTGAGACTGACTACATTTAGAAGGTAAAAAAAGACGACAAAATGTTATAATCTTTGATTTTTGCATTTTTTTAATACCATTACTGTAAAAGAAATACAGAATACGATGTAGACAAATCTCCAGGAAAAATATCTTGTTCTAATCCATTTTATGCCTTTCAAGGTTTCTTTTATTGGTGATGCATAACGCAATTTTGCTCAATTTTGTTTTTTAGGCCTTATTATTTTTTTTTTATTTAAAAAACACTGCCGCAACAGCTCTACTTGTTTGCGTTTTTGTTCATTTTTCAGTTTTGCATTATGTGCCAATTTATGTTTTAAAATCTTTACTTTAATATTGCAAATAAATTTTTTTTTTGATTTTTTCAGTAACTTACACATCTTACTTAATTAAGATAAAGTAAACTCTGTTGAATATTTATTATACATGTAATAAAAGACTTTAATACAGTAATTACGATAATTTTATTAATTTTTTATTGTTATGCCAATAAAGTTAAATAATTAAAAAATAAATTAGTTATATTGGTGAATAAATCGTATATTGATTAAATGTGTTTTTAAGTCCAAGATCTAGACGATTAATAATCACTTTTATCATTTGTATCTTAAATAATAAATATATGTGTATATGTCGACAAATTATGTATTAAATTTTTTTTTGTTTTGCCATTCGTGCATCGTTTTTACATTTATGTTTCCTTATTCGGAAATATTTTGGTCGCATTCGCTTAACAATTAACTTTTTAACATAAATTTTTTCAAATTTGTAGATTTTCAACTGCAAACGAAAGAATAGAAAAAGTAGGCAAAACTATTGCTTGATTCTTGATCATTATTAGTGATGTATTAAATGGTAAAAATCCTAAATTTGTAATTTAAATGATTTTAATCTCTATATTGTTTTTCCATTAATTAATTAACATCTGGAAAAAGTCTGAATAAAAGTAAAAAAAAGAAAATTTAAATTTTTGCTTGATAATGTTTGAAGACGAAGATTCTTGTTCATACATTTTTTACACTATTTTTAGTTTTTCATCTCGCATTTTATTTTTAATGCAATTTATATTCCAACCTATTTGTTGTTTTGATTTTTATTTGGAAAACAATTTGGTTTCACTTAACCTCCTTAAGCATTTTTGGTTGAAAACTGACTTCTTTATTTGATATTTCAATTTATAATTTCTTAGTTTTCAGTTAAAGAGCAAAACAACGGAAGACTCCAAGTGCAAACAAATGGAGTAAAACTTTTGCGGGTGAAAATATGATTTATCCTCACAAGTTCGGAATCTAAAACTCTGTCTGGTTTATTTATTGTAATTTATAGTTGAAAGGTTTGATTTTTTTGTCAGTTATGCAATTTATATACTTTACTTTATTTTTTTGAGCAAATTAAATTTAAAGGTATTTTTTATTTTATTTTGTTTATTGTTTTATCTTGGTATTTACTGCATGATTTCACCTCTTTATCAACAACTTTCATTATATTTGCTGCATTCGTCACATATTTTAGTTTCTTGTAAATAAATTATTACCGTTTCAGTTATATGAAATAAACTTTCTATTGTACATTCAGATTTTTTTTCAATAGCATTTAAATCAAACTTTTTAAATATTTCAATTCAATTATTTGTGAATATTTCAGGCATTGTTATTTTTTCTATTTAATTTCAATATTTGCAGGACATATTTTTTTATAAATATTTTTTTGCATAATTTTTTGCTGAATTATGACGTTTACAACTTATTTATAAACGGGAGTTCGATATGTGCGGCAATTAATTCGTCCTCGGCAAATTCAGATGAATTTACGTATCGTCCACGTCTTGCTCTTCGTTCGCACTATTGTTATTTCCATCTTGGTTACTTGCTATTTTATAGTGACGCTCTATGTTGAAAAGCATACTCGTTCTTAACAATGAATTGTTGATTGGAATATATTTATGTTTTTTTTCTTGTTTATATATTGGTAATATTATAACATCTCTCTTCACAATAAACGTAAAAATTTTGGGTTTGTGTCAAGTTTTCAATTTTTCACTTCATTTAGCCAACACTAAAATATAATTAGAATTTTTCCTTTATTTTGATATGCTAATTATTTTTATTTACAAATTCAATTACTTTTCAAAGCCGACTATTAACTTATATTGTCTTAAATCGGTCTGGATATTAATAAATTCTTAATTTTTCTAAAAATAAAAATATTGAACTTCGTCAGATTATATTGGTAAATATTTATGCAAAATTTGGAATTGTTATTTTATTGACATCCATTTTATTCGTAATTTTAGTTTAATTTGTTTACTAAAAAATTTTGATTTCATTATGATTTCATTTTTTACATATCTTGCTGTAAATTAGCTCTTTTGCAGATTTCCTTAGTAGAACATATTTTTATACAAAACAAAATTAGTAAACAATTATTAAAATTGGTGTTGATAGGCTAAATGATTTTTTTAATTCAATTTTTTTTTATCTTTGCAGCCTAATACACTTATTATTCCTTTTTTCAATTAAATTAAATGTTCGAGTTCTCAAATTTTTCTTCGTTGGTGCTCAGCGTTGTGCGTATTTTATGGATAATTCAATCATTATAGTCAATCTTTGACAGGTGGCGGCGACGGTGCTGCAGTCAGAGACACTTTTTTGTTATTATAGGCTTTTGATATTTTTGGTTTGTTTTTTCCTGTTGTATTTGTTAGTTTTTATTTCAATGAAAACACCTTTTTACTGCATATATTTTAAATTGTACATTTTCTTTAAAATAATATTTGAAATGCCTAGAATCAATCAAGCATTTAAGGATTATAAGAAACCAATTTTATTACGTAAATTGTTTTTTGTTTATAAGCAGCGCCTTCTCAACGAAGCTTGCTTCAATTCAAGCTGTCTGCTCATTTCAATTTTTTTATTTTTTATTTATTTTTTGATAATAATTTGGATATTTTTATCCATGATTGATAATTTTACGGCGTTTTTATATTTTTGCTGTTGTAGTGTCTAGCTCTCTTTATAAAACATTTTGATAATTTTTACGTTGATTCCAAACATTCATTTAGTGCAGGCGTGTTTTATAGTAGAAAAATAAATTATTTTCTCAACGACGAATTATTACCAAGTTTTAATTATATACACTTCATGAGCTTGTCAGTTTTTTTTGTGTTTTGCTTCTTTTCATGGCCCGCTCCGTAATTTCACTTTCGATGTCTGAATTAAAATCCACTTTTAAATCTAAAAATAAGATAGATAGTAAGAATTCATACGTCACTTATCACATGCCTCATCTCGGCATTTCGGCAACTTCCCTACAATCTTGGTGATCAGCCAGAGAAAGTCTAAAATAAATTCTTTAAAAGTTTGAGATTTCCGAAAATGTACGAAAGATTTGAAGTTAATTACATTTAGGATGAGAAGAATTGTAAAAAGTTTATTCATTTTTTCCAAACGTCACAATAAATGAGCAAAATTGTTTTTATCAATTATAGTTGTTTAATAAATTTAAGATTTATTTAGGGCTATTATTATTAGTTTTTATTTTTTTATGATAGTATTATGATTTATGACTACTTACGATGTTGAATATTATTTACTGAAATTTTTCAATGATAAATTATGTTTAAATCTTTTTTTCATTTTTTTAAATTTTTATATAAAGTAACTAAACACGCGCCCAATCATTCGACTAAAGCGGCGAATCAAATCTTCGTACTACAATAAAATATTGACTGTTTGTTAAGCGCGCAGATAAAAATTTTTATTTTGTTGCTATATTTAAATATTGAAATGCCTATAATTAATTATTTTTGAATTGTTGGAACAAATCTTTTTGGGTTTTTTATTTTAGCAAAAACTTTTAACTAAATTTATGCTGTTTAAAATTACACAATTTATTTCTTTGTTGACCAATTAATTTTTTTGTAATTGTTAGACTTGCAGTTGACACGACACGTCTCTCCATGCTTCTTTTGTTAGCTAGCATCTTGTCTAAAAACGGTTGTCTAAAACGGTCTTTTGGCTTAGCCCACAGACAAATAATGTTTTCAATGACGTTAGCTATGTATGTTTACGTATTATATAGCATAGCTTCTTTTTGTAATTTTATGTTCATTTACATATTTGTTATTTTATTTAAGTTAACTTTTTAGTAAATTTTTTTATTTGATCATTAATTTTTTTTGAAGATTTCATTTATTTTTAATAAGAGAGTAAGTTTTTTTCAAGCACTTGCACAAACACGTGCCACTTTTTTTCGACTCCGCTACATTTGGCTTTTTTATGCTATGTTTTAGTTACATTAATCATTTTGTAGATTCCACATATTTTTCCCAGGCCAATGCGGGATTCATTTGATTTAAACTCTTTACTGCTTTATTTGTGTGTCTATAATATTAATCTCTTTTTATTTGTAACTCTCGGCTCGCTCCATAACTCACATTATCTTCTACAAATATTTATCTATTCCTCAATAAAAGCCAATCGTAAAAATCATTTTTAATTTATGTGAATGTAAAATTTTTTTATGAAAATATTTTAAGTCAATTTTTATCTTTGGAGTTCCACGCTACTGTTGTCGTGCTTTGTTGTCGGCCGCATCAGCAGGGATGAATAGTATCGTCTGTTATGGAAATTCACAAAATCATTTCGTCCGTTTTTTTGATAAACTCTTAAAAGGATTTTGAATTAAAAAGTGACAACGAATAAAATTTTTATTTTCAAGCTCAGAAAGAGCAAACATTAACTTGGAATTCAAAATACTCATTAGTCCATTTGTAAAGTTCTTTTTTTGATCTTCAAATTTTATATTTAATTTTAGTTTAAGCTTAGTTTAGGCACTTTATTTTTTGTATTTGTATAATTAGTGCATTAGTTTATCATTAATTTGTAAGTGGGTAGTCGAGTATACTTTTTTATTTGGTGTTTATTTAAACAGTGATTCGTATTTATATATAATTTTAATTAAAATTAAATAAATCTCATTTTGATAGCTTTTTTTATTATGAAAAAGACTTCTGACATCTCACCAACAAACTATTCTTTATTTTTCTCTTTTGAGACTAATTATTGTTAATCTTGATTTGTTGTTGTATCGCTCCTTTTAGGCTGTTCATCATTTTTTCTTTACATTTATTTAAAAACTTTTAAACCAATTGGTTTCTTCTCATTTTAATTGACCAACCGTTTTAAAATAGTTTTTCTGTGATAAAGATGAAAGTTTAGTTAAAATTTGGTGTTATTTTAATTTTTTTATAATTTTCATAGAAAATTTTGTTTTTGTTTGCTTTTAATGCCTTTGTTACAATTTTTAAGTATACATTTGTTAATCAATATTGAAATGATTTTTTTGAGAAACTACAATTTGAAAACGTTTATTTTCGTTATTGACCTTTTTTATTTGGTTGCCGTAAATCTTCTATTTAATTTTGCATGTAAAGTCAGTGAATCATGCTAAACAAAGAATCTACTTTATTCATACATTATTTTTATTTTTTATTAAATTTTTTATATTTTATTCCAAAGATATTCAAAATGATTGTTTCATATCAGTTCATTTCTTTTTCAATAAGTTTTTACTTTTATTAAATTTAATCTATGATCTCTGGAAAATTATTGTATTTGAAATTTTTGCCATTAATTTTTATTTTAAATGAATAATTTCTTATTTGGATACTAACAATGCATACACATTATCTAAATAAATAAATGATTTTCAAGCTATTTTTTGTGTAGCATTTTCACCTTCTTCATTTGCTTGTGTGATAGTTATCTAATTGGATCATTAATCCTTATGCTTGCATATTCTGATTTGAGAAAGGAATTTACGGCATTTGCATTTGTGCCATGCTCCCGTCATTTGGTCCACAATGTTATAAAATCTGTTGACACAAATAATGATATTTCTTTAATAAATTCTATTAAATTTTCAAATGAATCCTTAAACATTGGCACTTCCTCCACACTTTGCGCAAATTGGATTCCGTTTGGTTTAACAACTTTGCATATTTATTTTATAATTATGATTTACATTTTATATAAAAGCATAGTTTAATTGCCATTTTAATTTATTTTATTTTTTAACATAAGTAGGCAACTTTTGCCAATTTTATTTTATTTATGTGTCTAATAAACTTTAAAAATAGTAGTAACTATATAATTAGTATTTATTTAGGTCTTGCAGCAATTTCAATTTATCTCAATCAAATTCTTATTTTTATTTTCAAATTTTCTATCCTTTTTTGGCGAAACATTAAGCGTTTATTTTATTCCTCTTTTTATGCAAATAATTAAATTCACTATAGGAGGATTATGTTTAACGTACATCAATTTACCAATGCTTTAAATCAATTTTTTTATATAGGTAAGAAATGATAAGATGATATAATTTTTTCTTAAATTATTTTTTGAGTTTGCCCATAGGTTTATGTAGCTTAATTCTTATCGCAATAATTATTTTAAAAATTCTTTTTTTCGGAGCCAAAGATTCTGTGTACATTTGCAGTCACTATTTATTTTAAACTACTTCATGTTGCAAGACCGGAAAATGAAAGATTAGATGGGAACATGAAGTTCAATAAGGATGCTTTATTTACAATCCCAAATGACAAGCAATTATTCTCAAATCTAAATGGCTTAAATATTGTTAATTCGACTAATTATTATTAAAAATTTGAATTAATTTATTTGTTGAGGCTGTTCCTAATTTATTTAATATATAAGAAAAAAGAACTTTACTCGTTTGAGCCCCTTGTCTCAATGTGTAAAATTAAATTTATAAATTATCAAAGATTCTGTGTACATTTCAGTCAGTATTTATTTTAAACTACTTCATGTCCAAGACATGTAAAGTGGGAGAGTCGATGAGCAGATGAAGTGCAATAATGATGCTTAAAAAAGTTTTTAAGTGTCTTCATTTTAACAATTTAAATTTATTAAACAATATATCATTTCATTAAATTTGTTTCAATCCAAACTAATTAGTTAATTTATTTTAATCAAAGCGTTTTGAAAGCTCTCCCTGTTTGACTCAGTGACGATCTTGCGGCACCAATATTTTAAGGTGGCTTTGGAGTCCACACAGTTTTATATTTTGATTAATCTTTTTATTAAATTAAATATTATGCTTCATTCAGCATATTTGGCTTTGTTGATTAATTATTCGAATCTTTCAATGGTAATATTTTATCGCTTAATAATGTTTAATACATAATTATAATTGAATTGACAATCTTTTTGAGAACCAATTTGTGTGTTGGATAATATGAATTCTTGTTTGGTATTGGCAATTTTGGACGTAGGATTAAATATAATACCTTAAAAAATACTTTTTTCCAATAGTTTTGGCTTTGAGTCAAATGTTTTTGCAAGTAGTAAAATTTATTTCATAATTTTATATAACTTTGATTAAACATTTTTTCATTGTTTTGTTAATGTTATTACATACATTTAATTAATGAAGTTATGTATCAATAAGTTATCATAGTCATTCTTGCATAATTACTTTTGTTCTTGTTTTTCTAACATAATAAATTTATTTAACAAAATTATTCCGTTGATTTTCAAGCAGGAGTAGTTGATGGGCGCCATAACTGTATGATTAGAAAACGTAATTCAATCCGCACTTTTTCAAATAGTTTTACTAAACAATTGTTTTCAATTCTATATTCTCCTTCTCGATCTCTTGGTTTAAATTATTGTCTCATTTTTTGATTCATTTATCTATAATCTTATCAACATTGTCAATTGCTCATAAGAAGCATTAGATTCAAAACTTTATTTTTGTAGTGTCCTTTCCTGATTTATTTAGAAATTCTATCATAAATTGTTCTTTTTTAATTTTTATCTTTCTTCTTTCAGTGTAGGTCTTAATATGTCGATGCTCAAGAATGACTCTACATATACCGGGGTATAAATGTATTATTTTTTATTCGAGACATTTATGTTTACGCTATTTTTTTATTTTTTGAACTATTGCTTTAAATTACATAGTTTTTAACGATAAGTAATTAATTCACTGGTTCTTTTTTATAGAAGGGTTTATTTTTTATTTTTTTTATTTAACTCAATTTTCTATTTAGATTCGTTCAATTGAATAGGTAAATTGATTTGACGTAGAACTTCGTTCCCATAGTTTCTTGTTTGTCTGCGAAAATGCTTGCATTTTTAAATTCATTTATTGATAAGTAAGTAATATGATAGAAAAGATTATTCGCTATAATACTTTTATTTCTAAGGTTGTTAATTTTTTATTTTTCCAAAAAAAGACCCAAGGAAATCAAATAAAAGAAGTTAAGTTCATAAGCCTTCTTAAAATAGTTTATTAGGAAGTCATGACAAATTGTGCTCTTTAAAATTCTTGAACAACTTCGCTGTTTTCTTCCAATTGCGCTTCTTTTGATGACTTCACTTAATTTTTAAATTATTGAACTTTATAAATTTTTATTTTATAACTTTAACATAACAGTTTTTTTTGACAATTACTTCATTATAGAGAGAAAGTTTCCTTCGTCGTATTTTTTTAGATTGATTTTTATAAATACCATCGCTGCTTCTTTAATAAATTCGCCTCGTGTCCGAATTGGTGAAGGTCGCCTGCTTTGTACTCAGTCCGAATTTCTAAACTTTGATAACAAAATTTTCTTGCTCATTTCGCCAAAGGCCAACACGACAAGTCATGTTGGAATTTCTTTATGTCGTTTGACAGTCTTCTTTCGCTTTTGTCTTAAAAGTATATATAATAGTTGATAAAAAGTTATAAACCTTTTGGTTATTATGTAAAATTATATTTTAGATTATTGCTCAATATTTATGTTTGCAATATTATTTCAATTTTGTTTGTTTACGGCGTTTTGTATGTTTTCGATTGAGCTTCCATCTTGGTAAAAATTTTTACTGTCATTATTATGTCAATCTTTTTATTTGTAATTTATTAATGGCTTTTATAAAATCATTTTGTGTAAATTGTAGGTTTAAATTTTAAATGGCATGCTTTTTTTCTAATTTGTCCATCTTCGTCGAATTTGTATTTTTACAACAATCATCTAAATCCACTTTCACATAAATAGCAAAGAAAGTACATCTTTTTTATAAATATTTTTTTAATGTTCTCATAATTTTAACTCTCCGTTTGAAGTTAAGCAAGTTTGGCTTACGCAACAAAATTTTTTGGTTGCACATTTTTAGGTACATTCAGCCCAATACAAAATTAATTTTATTCTACATCAATATAAAAATTAAATTTATGCTTGCATATTCTGATTTGAGAAAGGAATTTACGGCATTTGCATTTGTGCCATGCTCCAGTCATTGGGTCCACAATGTTATAAAATCTATTGACACCAAAAATGATATTTCTTTAATAAATTTTATAAAATTTTCAAATGAATCCTTAAACATTGGCACTTCCTCCACACTTTGCGCAAATTGGATTCCGTTTGGTTTAACATCTTTTTTATAATTATGATTTACATTTTATATAAAAGCATAGTTCAATTGCCATTTTAATTTATTTTATTTTTTTAACGTAAGTAGGCAACTTTTGCTAATTTACGTATGCTTTTGTTCGCATATCATTTTGTTTAATTTTAACTTGTTGATATCGACTATTTAATTATTCTTTTTTCGCTTTCAGGAGAAACATCGCGGTCCCAAATGTTCGACGACCTCGTGGGGCGACATGACGCCAAAATATTTTTGGCATGTGGATTTGCTATAACTGTTATTTGTTTGTTTAATGATTTTTATTTTTATAGATATGCCTTTAAAAAATTTATATAAATATTAAGGCTTTATAATGCCAAATTAGGGTTGCATTATTTAGTTAAATTTTACATGTACATAAATGGAGTTTTTTCTTGATATCTCTTATTCTTTTTTTCTGGTTTTTGTTTTGCAATTACAAATTTGATTATTTTTACATTCTTTTTTGTTTTAAATCAATATTTGACCTCTATAATTATTTATAAAATATTTAAATCTCAGTTTAACATGAAATTACATTTATTTTCATGTTAACTAATGTAATTAATAGTTTAAACTGATATTGACCAAGTGTAATTCATTATGTTTAATTGCGTTTCAAATATTATTTAAATAATTCTAATTCCTTTAAAAAATAAGATTTTACTCGCATATTATTTTGTTTAATTTTCGACTTTGTTGATGCCGACTATCAAATTATTCAATTTTTGTTTTCAGGAGAACGATCACTGACCAACATTGTTTTTGACCTCATGGGGCGATTTGCTAATGACTTTTATTTGTTTATTTAATGATTTTGTATTTTTACTCTTTTTTCTTGAAATTTGAGCATTGTTTTTTTTTGGCTTTAAATCAATATTTGACCTCTATTAAGTTCAGAATGCAATTTTTTTTTAATTTATAGATAACTTGATTTTTCTATTAGGTAGAATTAATTGCTCACAATCATCCTTTATCGCTTATGATCATTTAAGAAATAATTTTGATTTTTACTATTAGTTTCGGCACAAACCGTTCTTGTATGTTTTTTTACAAATATTTAATTGTATCTCAAATATAGGTATTTTAAACCCTTTAAAACATTGTTAATTATTGAATGGTAAAAATATTAAAATGTCAACTTTTGACATTAACCAATGCCAGCTGCTGCTTGTGCTACTGGCTTGCACATCTGTTTTTTCATAAATGTTGAATTTTTCCTTTTAATTTTTTTCAAATTGCATTTAATTCTGATGAATAAAGTTGAGTAAGACTTATTTGGACCATAATGGCTTTCTCTTTTTTATTCTCAAAAAATTCATTATTGTGTAGGTTTTTGTCATCAGTTTTATTTTAAATGCATTCATCAGGGCATTGACCACCTTCAGCAGAGAATAAACAATCCCATAACTTGTGACATTTGTGAACATTTCCATGTCTCGTCCATTTATTACCATCTTACTGATCACACATTGGTATATGCTGTGCATCAATTAATGGTTAAATAATAATTATTTCATTAGTTTTTAATAAAGTTTTTTTTAATTATAATGATGACATGGTGTTTTTTTGGTGACCTTTTTAAACAGCCGTAAAAGTTTAATATTTGAAATAAATCACATGATAAATCATTTGTTTTAAAGACAAACGCGCGCGTGTCAAGCACTTCCGGAGAAGTAGAGTATCATCTATCATCTTGCAAAATATATTGCTTTTTTATATAAATCAATTGTTATTCTGATGAAATTATCTTTTTTTTATAAGTTAAGAAATGAATATGATTTTGCACTGTGAGAAGCGAAAGGATTTAAATAAATTTTTGAAATAATTGCATATTTTATTAACAAAAATATTTTGATTTTTAGCAATTCTTTAATCCCATTGTGATGGGAGACAGTAAAATATGCTCTTCCTCCATTTCTTCGTAATATTATTTAAAACAGTTTTTTTTATTTTAAAATATGCTCATTTATATAATATTTAAACCTTTTCAATGAATTTATTTCATATTATATTTCGAAATTTCTTTGACAATCTTGCTAATGTTTATTTCTGAAGACTCGGAATTGGTACGCTTTTGCACTCATAATTTTAAATTTTTGTTTTTGTTGCCTTATTATTTCTGATGGATTACTCTGATTTTGGTTTTTTATACATATATTTGCATATTTTTATACAAAACTTTTTTTATATTTTAAATCGGCGTTTTAACGTCTTTTTATCATTTAAATATTAATATTGTATCATATATGATTTCCATGTTAATTGAAATTGTCGATGACACGATGTAAGTAGGCGCGAGTTGGATCGGTTTGACTTTTTTCTCTGTATTTCCATTTATAATTTAGGGGTAACAAGCACAATGCCACCTGCTTGAACATCAAAATCTTGTCTGTATTTTAAATTAATATTTTTCTTTTTATTATAAATAGGTCTTTTTTATTTTAAAATTATATAGCACCATTTCTTCTTGTTGCGCTATTAATTGTTTTAAAGCGATAATTTTTCAGGAAAAGAAATTAACACAGAAGCGATTTTAATTTATGAGTGAGTGGATGCCGTCAAGAAATGAAGATGTGCAGCTTTTAAGTGACCTGTCAATGTGAAGCATCCAATTCCAAACAATAGTGACACAATTGTCCATAAATTTAAATTGTTATTCAAATATTGTTTCATAAGTGTTGAAACTTTCCTTCCATTTAAAAAAAATAAGAAAAGAACGTATTTTTGCCTGAATTTTAAAAATTTATAATGACGCTCTGTTTTTTAAACATTTTTTTACTAATAATAAAATTGTTAAAATTTCAATGTTCAAGTTCTCGACACTAGTATCAACTTAGCGTAGACTTTGTCTAAGTTTAAACTGTTTAACCAAATATTCTTCATAAAATTGTTGTGAAAAATTACGTAAAATGTTTTATTAAGTTTGAGAAAATAAGAATTTTTTTTATTTTTGCAATAGATTAAGGATCACTTGAATTTAAAATGAAGAAAAAATCGTTTATTGCTTGTATTAACAATTTACTTCATCTTTTACGGATTTAATTTAAGCACATTATTCAAAGACGAACTCTTTATTAATTAAAACAAAAATAAATTTAATTTATTTGATAAATTATTTATTGTATTTTAGCTACATACAATAGTTGTCATTTAATATGTGATTAAAGTTTTAGTTTTATTTCAGGTGCCAGAGATTTATCACACAATGTGCTAATCGCTTAATTTGCAATGTTTGGTTGAAATTGTTTAAATAATACCATTTTAAAAAACTTGCAAAAGCCACTTTGAATTTTAATTTAAAAACATTTACATAATATTGCTTTTATTACGATTACATGCTAATCAATTAATCATCAGTTGTTTTGCAGAGTGTACTGTGTAGATCCACGCCATATATCAATTTCAAAAAATTAATTTTATTGCTCATTACTAGGGCTGTCAAAAAAAGGCACAAAAAAGATGCGAAAAAGGCGCCTTAAAAGGCATCAAAAAAGTCAAAAAAGGCACGAAAAAAGGCACCAAATG